>PVKS010009762.1:33668-62650 GCA_004027875.1 Aplodontia rufa
TTTTTTTTTTTTTTTTGGAGAAATAAGCAATTTTTGTTTAGATTTTTTTCATATCGCTTTTGTTGCTCTGAGACTTCGTTGTGTACATGGCACTGGGGTTTGAACTTGCGTACTTGTGCATGCTGGGCAAGTGCTATAATTGCTGAGGCACAGCTCCAGCCCCAGGAATTTTCATTAAGAGTTTTTTTTTTTTTTTAAAAGAGAGACAGTGAGAGAATCAATCTTTATTTTTTCATGAGGCTTTCGTTGCTCTGACACTTTATTGTGTATTTGGCGCTGGGGTTTGAACCTGCGTACTCGCGAATGCCAGGCAAGCACTGTAACCTGAGCTACCTCTTCATCCCCTAAAAGAGCTCTTTTTAAAAAAATGTATTGAGGGCCCAGCACCATGTACACAACGAAGTGCCGGAGCAACGAAAGCTACATGAAAAACTAAATAAATATTGATTCTCTTTCATTGTCCCTCTCTCTTAAAAATAAATAAAAAGGTGTATTGAGCTGGTTGCAGTGGCACATACCTATAATCCCTATGACTTGGCAGGCCAGCCACAGCAACCTAGCAAGACTGCCTCAAAATAAAAAGGGCTGGGATGTAACTCAGTTAGTTGTAAAGTGTACCTGCACCACCAGTACCAAAAACATCAAAAAAGATTCTGAGCTAGTTTTAGTTGACTCAGAGAATCCATCTTCCATCTCTTGTGGAAGTAAGTAATTATAGGAATGCCTTCAACAATTAGGAGCACTTAAAACAGGATGTAAAAAATTATACACTATAGGGCTGGAGTAGAGGGGCTCAGTAGTTATGGCACTTGCCTGGCATGCACAAGGACATGGGTTAAAACCCAAGCACTATGTACACAACTAAGTGTCAGAGCAACGAAAACCACATGAAAAACTACGTGAAATTGATATTTTCTATCTCACTGTTCCTCCTCTTTCAAAAAAAAAACAAAACAAAAAACCTATAGTGTACATAATATAGGAAAAAAATAAAGGATATAGGAATAGATTAAATTGTTGATACTGGTATATTTTGGAAAATGAGGATTAAGGAATAAGGATTCCCCAGGAAGATAAACATGAATCAAGGATTAAAAACTCTCCATTTTTAATGTTCCAGGAATTTTTTTTTTTCAGTGAAAAAACAACCACCAAGTCAACAGGGCTTTGTTGCTCATTCTCTTTCATTTATGACATCTGAAATAATAGAAAAGCCTAGGAAAATGTAGTTGGTTGTCATATAGAAACTAGTCCAAAATCAGTGAGAAAATCCGACATTTTTTCCACTTCACTTAGATTCAAACAAAGTCTTCATTAACTGAGGATCTGACATGGGTTAGATTTAAGAAATTCCTCTTCTGGGTCATTCAAATTCTCATATTTTGCTCTAGTACAATTAAATGGGATGTTACTGAAAGGTAAAATAAATGTGATGATTTATTCTAAGGTTCTACATTAGTTTTTACCTAGTCTTTTATGGTATCTCTAAGAGAATGGTAATTTTAGATTGCTTTGGATATAAAATGAAGAAATGAAATTGGAATTTGAAGACCTTGAGTAGCCGGTCTGATAGTGAAAACAGGTCTATGAAGACCCATTTGCCAAGGACACAATGCCAAAAGGCCAATTGCCTCTCAAAGTTTGTAAAATGGTCCTTGATTCTCTGCAATTTTGTTTCCTGGTCTGCAGTCCAGAAAAATTAAATGGAAAATTCCAGAAATAAACAACTGACAGGTTTAAACTGGGTGTTGTTCTGAGTAGCATGATGAAATCTTATATTATCCCCCTCATCCAGTCTGGGACATGAATCATTCCTTTGTCCAATGTACCCAGGATGCACATACTTAGTAGCCCTCTTGGTCACCAGATAGACAATGGTATGTATTAGTGTCAACTGTGATGGTAACTGTAGTACTGGTGTTCAAGTAACCCTAATGTAGTAGCCTAATGCTATGTCACAATTCTTCCATCATTGACCTCACCCACCTCAACTCATCACATTGTATGTAGGCCTGTTATCTCACATCATCACAAGAGTAAATATAGTACATTAAGATATCTGGAGAAGGACCACATTCACATAATTTTTATTCAGTATATTGTTATAATTCTATTACTATTAATCTCTTACTGTATCTAATTTATAAATTAAACTTAGTATATTACAGGATTTGGTATTCACACTTGCAGGGATTCACTGGTCTTAGAAAATATCTTCCCTCTCCTCCGGGGGACTGTATTTAAACCTATTTTGGGATTGACAGAACTGACAGATGTGTGTTCCCTTTCCCAAACCTCTGATACCAGAATGAAAAGAGCAAAGTAATCTGAATGAAGCTAGGGTTTGTGTTTTAAAATAGTTCTCCAGGGCACAGAATGACACTTGGTTAAAAATGATTACTACTTATTGTAAAAAAACCACCTCTTTTATTTTTTATATATCAGTCTGAAAAGTAAATGTTAATCCAACTTTTTAAGGAGAAACAATTAAAAGCTAAATTGAAGATGAATGTTTTCTAAAGACAGACAATGGTGTTTCTTGTCATGAGTTGGATTCCTGTGGCTGATATTAGGTATTGCCAAGTAACAAACATTTTGCTTTTCAACTCCAAATCCTTATCAGCACTAGTTTTAAAGGAAATGTTACAACTTATATATTATTTGATTTGGTATTTAATAACAGTTAAAAGTACAATGGCAAACATTTAAAATAAGAGAACCCTTAGAAAAGAAAAAGAATTTATGTTCAGATTTTTGTTAAATGGTTTTGTAAGTGCAACATCCATTAAGCATTCCTTTTAAGGCATTTCATTGTCCAAATAACATATACATTAAGTTTTTATATTATAAATGGGCTCCTTTTGTATTATTCATTCAAGGCTTAAAAAAAATACATCTTGGGACTAAGTAGTTGAAAAGAAAAACACAAAACTCCACTTTTCTCTTAAAAAGTAACGTAAAATACAAAAGTAATTTAGCATACATTATTATTCCCATTATAGTTCCAGATTTGGTACAGTATCATTTTCTCTTCCTGACATAATCTGTTAAGACAGTACAGACTGTAGTACTTCATTTGTGAGGTGGCTGCAATCCTATAATAAGCACGGTGGTTTTCAAGTAGGCTCTTACCATGCCTTGCATGAGAGGTGCTACGTACGTACGAACCTGTCTTATGAACTCTTTGGTAACCACCAATTCAAAAACTTGGACCAAAACATTTCCACATGGCTAGATCTGAAGTACATTATTCGAGCCAAAGCTATTACCCTGTATACTGAATAGTTCGGTTTCCTTGGGGATTTAGGTATTGATTCAGAGTAAAGTCAGGGCCTGGTTAGTTTCCAGTTGGCTTTACTATTTTGTTTGACAGCAGAAGTTTCCGTTTTGGAGAAATCAAAATAATCATGTGGTTATTATTTAGTCCTTTCTTGAAATGGTATGAAAAAAGTGATGAATATAATGGAGAATATCTGTATTTTTACAGTTTCAGTATGTTCCCTTGGTTGTCTCTGTTCAATTGTCAGCTTTCTCAGATTTAGTACTTCAAAGGCTGTCATTCAGCATTTTCTGTACAAGTAGTAACGTGCTGATGAATTCAGCACATTCTCCAGTTTAGAATATTAGTATCTTAGAGAGGTCAAAGTGTGATATTCATCTTCATTGAGCTGCCTCACATATTAAATTTCAGCCTTCAGTAATTGTTCTGGGATGTGTCCTAGTTGTGCAAATTAGATGCTAGTTAATATAAATCTAAATTACCCACTACTATATTTAGCTAAAACATAAATTTCTACATTTACTTTAAACTTACCTGACCAAAAATAATTTACATTTTTTACATGCAAGTGTCTCTAGACTGCCATGATACGCATTTACCAATTTGATACTTGAATCAAGGGAGTCATGATGGACAGAGATTTCAAAGTCTAGAGAATAGATTTTTAATTTTCTGTTGTGCAATATTTGTATTTCAGTAAGAATACCTTGTATTTACATTTACATAGCACCTTTCATCCAAGAGTTTCAAAGTGATTTAACTTTACAGCATTTTTTGGTGGCAAAACCTACGTTAATGATGACACTTGAGTTAATAAATCCAAGTTCTCTAACTTCCATTTCTATTTCTTGTCAACTAAACATGCTGTCTCTTTATTACTGATGGTCTTTCCAAAGATGACTATAAACACGACACTTCTATTGGCCTACCAAAAAGAGAGACAGCGACAGAGAGATGGATGGAGGGGGAGGTTATTCTCATGACTACTGGGTTAGTGATGATACACATAGTTCATAAACCACATAATCATGGAATATGGAATTATTCTAAAAAGTCCTTTAGAGCTGGTAATGAGAGCCTAAGAAGTGTAATGTTAAAATTAAAAAATAGTCAATATCTTCTCGTTTCAGAAAATTATTCTGATATTTATGTTAAGTAATGAGTATTAATAGCAATGCAGTTTTTGGACTTCATAAGAAAATAAAACTGATATAAAATTGGAACTACTAAAAAATGATGTTTCTCTGGTAAATTTACTTTTTTTGTGCTTCTTCCAAATGTTTAAGTTAACAAATGCATACAAATATTTCAAAAGTACCTGTTATATTCAGTTATCAAGTTTAATATTATTAAGGAAAAAAATTCTTATTAATAAATGAAAACCTTAATAAATGAATTCCTGGCAAAATGCAGATTGTAGTAAATTATTTACATTTTTTGCCATAAGAAAACTTCTTAAGCAACAGTCAGCTCTCAAATTAAAACACACACACACACACACACACACACACACACACACACATATACATAACCCAACAGTAAAGAAGTGAAACAAGTTAAAACAACAGTTTTACCTCAGGAATGCTATTTACTGGAAAACCATCTTATTAAAAAAAAGTTTCAAAAACACTTTTATCTTGGATCCATGTATGAATGCTTAGTGTAGCTGAGCAGGGAATATGGAAGATTAATATCTGTGTAACTCATTGCCTTCTTATGAATTTTCAGATTTACCTCAAACTGAATTTCTTTTGCAGTGCATCAAGATAACTGACTTAAAAAAAGTACCAACACATGCAGCCTAACCAAAAAAGGCTCTGACATGCCAAAACAATTTTCTCCATATCTTCATATATAGTACATTCCACAAAATACTACAGCATTTAATTTAGATTTACACAACTAAATATAAATGGCTAGATTTTGGCTAACACTTAGCAGAAGCATTAAGCAAACATAGATAAATTCATAAACATATGATGAGAGAAGCAGATTGTTCCTGGAGTACTTCTTTTAACACTTGACCTTAAAATACTTGGTCCTTAGTGAGAGAATGTCCTTTATTCAGTAGAACTTAACAATACAAAGTATAGTTAAGTCCTAAAACCTTCTAAAACTTTTGGCAGTTGAATCCAGTAGTGCTCCTTGATTCAAGGAAGGAATGAAGGTTTGTATTTCTTGCCTGCTCTAGTCACGAAGGATTGTTTAAAGTCTCCTTAAAGATTTAAAAAAAATGATTCCTATAGTTGCTAGGTGTCTTGTTACTTCAGAAATAAAGGCTTCATACTGAGAAACGGAAGGACACTTTTCTCTCTGTATTTAGTTGGAAGGTAGAAAGAAGAAAGAAAATATAAGAAAGTTTGAGGATAAGAGGGATATTAACTACAGAGCAGCCACTACATATAGCATGCACAAGATACTTCTATGGGAATGAGAGAATGACAGAATCAGAAATAACTTTTCTTTGAGCAGTTCTTCACAGAATAGGCATCTAGTTTATTCTCATTAACAAGAAAATTGTGAGGAAGCATATTCTTACCATAAAAATTTATCATTACCTGCCAGTAAAATTAAATTTAAATTGGGAGGGGGGGGGAAGAATTTGTAAAGGTTTGTTCCCTGCGCTGACAGGTAAAAAAAAAACCTATGTATGGCAACCAATTAATCTTATTTTACTAGTAAATAGGATAGAAAATCAAATAAGCAAGCAATATTTACATCTGTTAATGCAATATGCACTTGTTCTCAAACTTAATTTGGTTAGTTTATATAAATGAGACCAATCTCATTTACATTTTAAGCAATAAACTCACCACTTGGCCCACAAGTCATGTAGTGGGCAATAGAATTAGGAGCTTTGTTGCTCCCTAGACCTGCTTTTTGAATGTCTGCTTTCTTGTACTTTGTCCACATCTGCAGGAGAAAAGCAGTTCATGTTATTTACTCAAAAGTTAAGCAAAACAATTCATGAAGATTAGAAATTAAAGAATTCTCACTGAGTAGGATAAGGAATCTGTCTCAGAAATTTATTAACCTGATGTCTTATTATTTAAAGACTGATTTTTACATTTAATTAATTAATTTTTTGTTTTTGGTACTGGGGATTGAACTCCAGGGCATATTACCAATGATTTATATAGCTCCAGCCCTTTTTTGTTTTGAGACTGGCTCTGTCTTAAGTTGCTTAGGGCCTTGCTATGTTGCTGAGGCTGGCTTTGAATTTGCAATCCTCCTGCCTCAGCCTCCCAAAAGTTGCTGGGATTATAGACATGCACCACTGTGCCTGGCTTGATTTTTATATTTTTTTAATTTACTTTTCCCAGTGCTGGAATTAAACCCAGGGCTTCTCAAATGCCAGCCAAGTTGTTCTGGCACCGAGTCACATCCCCAGCCCTTCATTTTTATATTTTAAAGTTATAAATAACATTATAAAAACTATAACTTTTAAAAAAACTATAATAATTACATTTTTCTCTATGTCAGACAGATTCACATACTTTATTTACTAAATATTTATTTATTTACTAAATGGTTACATATAGTTTTTAAAGTAAAATATAATCTTGCATACAACAGAAGCATCCAGAATGAAATATATTATTTACTAAGAAAACTAATGTCGAGTTATATTTTACAGTCAAATAATATACCCACTTACATTGATTCTAATTAAAACTGCTTTGTTCAAAGTAGACCTAAAGCATGACATTATATGTATAAAATCTCACGAATCATATGGGTATGATTTTTAGAAACCTAACTCCGGAATATAAAATCAATTTCATTTCGTCATTTATAAAATTAGGAGAGTGAATCTTCAAATAGCTTTTGAATAAACCTTTGTGAAGCTGTAAATATTCATGAATGTGTCTTGGAGAAAATAAGTGTACCTGCTTAAAACCTAGTCTGCGTTGCTTTGCTTTTATCTTAAAAAAATGGCTATTTATGTAAATTTTCATTTATAGGAAGTATTATGTTAATTAAAACAATTTGGAGAGGCAATGGTTCTGTATGATTTAAAGGGTTTTTTTTCCCCCACCACAAAAATTTTACTCTGATTGCTTATGACGAAACATAGGTAAGATACTAGCTTTGTTTGGGAAAAATTTCCTGACTGTATGGCAGTTGATGGTTTCTGGAAGAAGTCTAATCCAGACAATCTTTAGGACACAGGGACATGGTATGTATTTGTCCTACATGCACAGTATGTATATATACATATAAATATATACATACGTATAAATATATATAAGTATATATATTTAAAATCTTTCTCTCACACACAGAGTCATTTCATTGGAAATACTTTTTTCATGTAAGTTTAATTTTATAAAATAACCACATTAATATAATAGCATGATCTTTAAATACATTTTAAATGAATAAAGTGAATATTTTGAGTTTAAAGTATGATAGCCAGATTTATGACATCTAAAAAATTTAAAATAGTTGTGAAATAATCTTAGACTCAGTATGTATGGAAAAGAAGCAACACTAATTATTATATTTGTATCATATATGGCTTCCATCTAATCTCAGCTCTGTTTACCATTTAATTGTATTACTAAGTTAAAAAAAGGGAAAAGACGAATTCCCAGTGACCTAGGATGCTGAGGGAGGAAGATTTCAAATTTGAGGCCAGTCTTGGCAAGTTAGTGACACGGTGTGGGGGTGGGGGTGGGTTTACCTCATGTTCAATCACCATTACTGGAAACCAGAAATAAACAGAAGGAGAAAGAGAGAAAAAGAAAAAAGAATGAAGAAATGAATTAGCACCAAAAATCTACGGAATCGGGGCTGGAGCGGTGGCTCGGCGGTTTCGGCGCTTGCCTGGCAAGCACGAGGACCCGGGTTCAAACCCCAGCACCACGTACACGACTGAGTGTTGGAGCAACTGAGGCCATGTGAAAAACTAAATAAAGTTGTTTCTCTCTTTCTCTGTCTCTCTCACTGTCCCTCTCTCTTTATAAAAAAAAAAAAAAATCTACGGAATGTTAGGACTAACTCAGCAAAAACTGATAGTAAAGGACAATGATGTATTTGTGCAGAAAGTATATTAGATGGTATTAAAAAAGCTGAAAATTTCTGATTGTGTTGTGATAATTATCTGATTATCTGTACCAGGCCATTTTTTAGTAATAATTATGAGAAAAAAAACACATGGTCAATGATATAAAAGAGGGGCCTACGTGTGAAATGATCTTATGTTAATTAAGTACAGAGGATTGATTTACTGATAGAAATTTAATTAAGCAGATTTTCTGTAGATTTTTTCTTTTTTCTTTCTTTCTTTCTTTCTTTTTTTTTTTTTTTTTTAAAGAGAGAGGGACAGTGAGAGAGACAGAGACAGAGAGAATCAACTTTATTTGAGTTTTTCACATGGCTTTAGTTGCTCCAACACTCAGTCGTGTACGTGGTGCTGGGGTTTGAACCCGGGTCCTCGTGCTTGCCAGGCAAGTGCCGAAACCGCTGAGCCACCGCTCCAGCCCCTGTAGATTTTTTCTTTAGTCCAGTAATAACAGTAACAGCTTAATAACAATGAATATAAAATAGTAATTCCTACTCACTTAAAAAAGTCACATTTCAAGGAATTCCTTTTCAGATTCAAGGTTGAGTTATTATCAGTAATATTTAGGTTCAAATGGCAAAAAATAATCTGGAGATGAGCTAAAATACACTCCTCTAGATGTAAGTGACTCAGGATTACAGGTTTTTAAATATTCTGGGAATAAAAGATTCAAGTTTATCTGATCTGCTTTAAAAGTTACATGAACACAGGAATATAATTCAAAAGTTTATGACAATGGAGCCAGAATTTGCAAGTATTTATCTTACATGGTGTTTTTGGCTAAAGCATTTGTATTGATTCTTAGTTCTATAATTTGCCCTATAAAAACACATTGTTTATTTGAATGGTTACAAGTCCTAGTTGTACACTTTAGCACAATGTATTAATTTTTAAAAATTATTTTTTTAAAATTAATTTTTAAAAATTGTTTTAAGGATTACATATATATTTTAATTGCAAATTAATTATAGAAGTAATGATTTTCACCACTTTGTAAACTTGCTACCCTTTTAAAATAGAAGTAAAATTACAAAATTTCCAACATACTACAATTTAGTTTCTCTTTGACTCTAAAAGAATTAGAAAAGCTATGGTCTTAACTGTTTCAAAGTAAATAAATCATCTTGAAGGAAAGATAGTACTTAAGCTCTTGTACATATCAGATGAAGGGAAATGCAAAGATGAAAATTAATACAACTGCTCCTACTCCCTGTATAAATCACATTTAAATTTGAAGGGGTGGGGCTAGAGTGTGACTCAGTGGTTGGAGTGCTTGCTTGGCATGCACAAGGACCCGGGTTTGAACCCCAGCACCAAATACACAACTAAGTGTCAGAGAACAAAGGCCAGATGAAACAATAAATAAAACTCTCTCTCCCTTTCTCTCTTTAAAAAGAAAAAATTTCAAGGGGTTTTCTATGAATATCATTAAATTTATGAATATTAACTGTTTTAAACATGAACAATGCTTTATAAACATGGGCATTTGTCAAAATTTGTTACATGAAGTGTTAAATTGCATTATTATTTCTCAAAACACAGCATGATAGATGGCATAATTAAACTACATAAGAATTTACTACTACGCATTTGCAAAATGAAGTGCACATTCTGGGGGAAAAAAAGAAAAATATGAGAGAAAAGGAGGAGCAGGAAGAGGAGGAAAGTGAACATTCTTATTTTTTTTTTTTTTTTGGAAGCAACAAAGCAAATAAGATTTGGAAAAGCCTTCTTGGTAACAGAACATGCAACTATTTTAACATGCTCAGGAAATCAAAGTAATAAGCTTTTATCAACAGACAAAAATGTGAAAGAGGAGCATGTATGGTTGTATGGTTGAGGTTTCTAAAGTCATGCAGAGGGGCTGGAGCGGTGGTTCGGTGGTTATGGAGCTTTCCCGGCATGCGCAAGTATACGGGTTCAAACCCCAGCAACCCACATACACAGCTAAGTGTTGGAGCAATGAAAGCCTTGTGAAAAACTCAATAAAAATTGATTGTCTCTCTCTCACTGTCCTCTCTTTAAAAAAAAAAAAAAGTCATGCAGAAAATGTACAATGCAATTAATATTTCATGCAGGCTTTGGTGTGATTACATATTCATGTTTTTATACATGCCATCACATACAACTGAAGACAATGCAACAATTTTAAAATTAAAAAATATAAACCTAGCCAAATGATACTTTTTAACAGCAGATCTCAAATCAGAGAAGCACAGTGCATATTAAATAACATCGATGTATTATGCAATTTGATCATACACAACCATATTCATACCAAACAGTTTGATTATCCTCAGAAACCAACAATGCAGCTTCTGTGTCATCAGGATAGAGGCATGCAGGAATGATAAAGTTATTGCCATCTACAGAGGACTGTGGGTTACTGTTACTAGGGTTCTGACTATTAGAAAACTGTCTGCTATCTTTCTGTGCAGCTTTATCCAAAGGGGCAAAAACCTGGTCAGTTTCTCTAGTGACTGATCTGACAGGTAATCCACTTATGTTACTAACTAATTCTGTGTTCAGGGATAAGAACGGCTGAGATGAATGAACCACAGTAAATGACCCTATGTTATCTTTAGTTGATATTCCAAGTGCCTCATTAGATATATTAAGAGTGGCAAAAGTTTGGTTTAGAAAATGTGACTTTTCTGTTCTTGAGTTTCTAGCTTTGGCATATGGAGACTCAGGCATATCTGTAGCTAAATCACTTTGAACACGAGAATCTACAGCATGTGTTGGACCATGAAGTGCATGAGAGGACCACTGGTGTAAACGGTACTCACTAGATACTGCAGTGATGTTGCTATCAGCACCAGGCGGTGGTGAATCAACTGACACAGGTAGTCTACTATCCTTCGTCAAAAAATCATGGATGCTTGTCCTTCGTGTAGTTCCTTCAGCAGTAGAGATCACACTACTTGCACGAGGTAAAGTGGCATAAGGATTGCTATCTTTTGATTGTCGAGACAGAGAGATTTCTTTTACTAATTTTATCTTCCCTTGAGTGCCTGGTGTAGTAGGTTTTCCTGCAGAACTAACGAAGTATGAATCTTCAGTCTTTCGAGGACCAGGTCTCATGAATTCTGGCTTAGTTGTCCGTCTTTCATGGAAGTCCCCTGGGGCTTTTCCACTTACTGACCTGGCCAGACCATAGCCAACTGGTTTGTCTTTCCCCAAAAAGTCAGAAGAGACAGACAAACTTTTCATTACTTCATCTAAAAGGTTCTCTTGGCTTGAGGACTTCAACTGTTTAAAAAAAAAATCAAAGTAGAACAGTAAATACACCCATGTTTTCATTTTTCTGGTTACTGAACTATATGATATATAGTTGCTGGTAATTCCTAACACTCCACAATTAAAAAAAAAAAAGCTCTAAAGGTCAATCAGACATTTAACTTGTGGTATTCATCTTTTTAAGGTTACCCCTATATAAAACTAACCTGTATTGAGGTAAACTTGTTGCTTTCTTCCAAAAACTGTTGGAGAGTAACAATTTCACTTCCAGGGGAACCAGTTTTGATTTTGTGATGTGCTCGACTTTCTAGTGTTTCAGGCATTTTGTGCTGGAGCACTGGACTTGATCTGGTCTGTCTTTTCAAGTACTGGATTGGACTGCTACCACTGCTGGACCAAGTTTCATGATCATGAAGCAGGCTAAATTCTCCACTGCTGTGGCTTTGTGGCCTGCTTTGGTTATTAACTGCACCTGCTTGTGGAGTAAATGGTATGTTCAGACTTCAGTAACAGACGTGAGATTAACACTTTATAAACAGTAACATTTGTTGACTGGACTCTTATTGCATGAATAACCAATCTTACTTTCAAATTTTATTTAGAGATGCTTAAACCATGTAATCTTTCATTAGTGTAACAACTTTTATAGCTTGCTTGCTTCCTTATTTTGTCAAACTTACAAAATTTTAAGTTCCCCAAGGGTAACAATTTGTTTTTACCACAATACTCAGAGCCTAAAGAGAGCCGCTTGCAAAAAAATTGCTCAATACATTGATGGCTAAATAAATGAATAAACAGATGAGTGAATAATACATTTCTTAAAAATTCAGGCTCAGGGGTTGGCATGGTGTCTCAGAGGTTGTAGTGCCTGCCTGGCATACACGAGTTGCGTGCAAATTTGAGAGTTCAAACTCCAGCACCATGTACGCAACCAAGTGTTGGAGGAACAAAAGTCACATGAAAAACTAAATAAAAATTGCTTCTCTCTCTCACTGTCCCTCTCTTTTTTTTTTTTTTTTTTTAATTTCAGGCTCAAATACCTCACAATTTAGAACATGACTATATGAATTTTAAATTATTCCAGGATGCTAAAACTGAAAACTGGGGGCTGGAGCAGTGGCTCGGTGGTTACGGCACTTGCCTGGCAAGTGCAAGTAAGTACATGGGTTCAAACCCCAGTACCAAGTACACAACTAAGTGTCAGAGCAATGAAAGCCATGTGAAACTCAATAAAAATTGATTCTCTTTCTCTTAAAAAAAAAAAAAAACAAAACTGAAAAATGTTCAAAGGAAAAAGAAAAAAGAAAAAAAGATTCTGTTCTAGTTCTTTGCTTCTCTGTAAGTCCCCTTTACTTATCTGAACAGTTTTCTGTTCATCCTAAGTGAATATCCTTACATTAACAAATTTAAATAACATACACATAAAAGAAGTCAAATGGAGACAGAATACAGATAGAAAATTCCAATCAAATATTTACTTCTTCTTCTTTTTTTGGTACCAGGGATTGAACTCAGGGGCTTAACCACTAAGGCACATCTTCATCCTTGTTTTATTTTTGAGACAGGTCTTGCTAAGTTGCCGAGGCTGGCTTTGAGCTTGTGATCCTCCTGTTTCAGCCTCTGGAGCTACTGGGATTACAGGTGTGCACCATTGCACCTGCTATTTTATTATTTTATTTTTTTTACCCCTGGGGCTGAGGAGCGAACTTGGGGCCTTGCATATTATTTTCTTAATGACTGAATCATCAGATAGTTCCTGCTGTCTATTGTTGGTTTATTGCCTAGATAGCCTTACAAGACTCAGCAGAAGCTGAACCATATAGGATATAAATTAGATAGTTTTGGAATAAAGCTCCCTAAAATTGATGCTATTCCTTTCTTAAGAATACTGATTTGTTTTGCTCAATCAAAAAAACTTGCATAGTACATCAAAACAGAAAATGTAACTTTCCATGGTTTCCTAATTACAGAGAACAAAGTGAGAGACTTTATCTCAACTTATGTAACATTTTATAGAAATAACATTTTCTTAAATTTTCAAATCAGAATAAATTCCTCATATTTTAGATTGTTTTCTGACTGGATATAATATGCTTGTAAAAATAAAAAATAATGGCTCCTCAGAATCATATTTCATTTTTTTTTTAAAGTGAGAGAGACAGAGAAACAACTTTATTTAGTTTTTCACATGGCCCTAGTTACTCCAACACTCAGTTGTGTATGTGGTGCTGGGGTTTGAACCCGGGTCCTTGCACTTGCAGGGCAAGCACCGAAACCGCTGAGCCACCGCTCCAGCCCCTCAGAATCATATTTCAGATCACTGCAATATGTCATAGCATTAATGATACAATTACAATTGACCCAAAATATTATAATCTCAAAAGCAACAGAAAAAATGCATTCATTATATAATTTAACAATTCTATTCTACAAATAATAACTGTAATAGATTGGTTAAACAATTCCAACATCTAAAAAGGCAATATATCTTTAAGGGAAAAGATTTTAGTCAAGGTTTCCATATGTTTACATAAAAACCTCACCTTCAAATATATATTTAAGTGTTGAGGGAAAAAGTATTGAAATAATTTTTTATATGAACAATATGCATCCATACAGCTCTTGTGCAAAACACACACACACACACACACACACACACACACACACACACACATTGCTCCTTATAACAAAGCTTCATCTTATTTTGTAGAAAAATTAAGCTAAAAGTATTTATAAAATATGAGTAATGTACATGCATAATGAGAAAATTAGGAACAATCACTTAGATGTCAAACAAAATTTAAGTAAAATAAAGACCTATGGATAATTTTTAAGGATAAAGATTACAATGAAATTATTTTATCTGTGAAGATGAAAAACTGAAAGCAAAATAACTGCTCTATTTTTTACGTATGTATACATTGAAATACACCTGTATTACAATGTAAAAAGTATAGTATAAATGTCTCACAGAACTATGTTCCAAACATTTGGATTTCATACTTTATCCGAGAAACTTCATCCCATCTTGAACTGCTGTCCCATCTGCTGGTACTAGGGACTGAACAACATAGGGCCTTGTGCATGCTAAACATGTACTACCACTGAGCAGCACCACTCAAAATTTCAATTATTATTGGAAAGGGAAGGATTACATTTAATAAATTTACCTACAGCATACCTTTGACTTCATGGAGTGAAGCATTATTATTGCTATTGCTAGTGGATGTTCTGCCACTATCAAGGCTGGCTGGTCTTGAAGCTAAATGAAAAAATCAGGAGACAGTGTGATAAAACTCTTAAGCTGGTAACACTGAATTATACATTCTGATCACAGAGTGCTTTGAGGAAGCAATCATGCATACTTTCACAAGCTGAGCATGCTTACAGAGAGGTGAATCTTACAGATTAGAAAGCAGATACGTTTCCGTATAATTCATTAAGACACTTCTGAACAAGATACTTCTGGAGCAATAGTTGAAATTCAAAGAGGAGAGGAAAAGTACAGATTTATTTTTTAAAATAATTTCTAGATGGATACCAGAACTGTTTTAGTTCATCAGAATATGTTTTCCCAGTTCCCCCAAAAGGTGAGTGACTCATAGCATATCAGACAAGGAATCCTGCACATTGCAGAGATGTCAAAGGAGGAGAAATACGAGCATCTGGATAGTACTATCCTGTATCTATACAAGCGAAACTACTGTACAGTTCACACTGCCCTATGCTGCTACTACTTAAAATTTGCTTAAATTCCATGGAATTCCTCTAATACGTGATCCTTTTGTTGTTAATGATTTAGTTTTATACACACTTTGTTGTGTACATGGTGCTGGGGTTCAAACCTGCGGACTGCACATGCAAGGCAAGCGCTGTAACCGTGGAGCTACCATTCCAGCCCCAAAACAAATATTTTTAAACCAATGGTAAAATCTAACTTTTATAACTAGCCTTACATAAAAATGGAAACAAAATTACCTTTGAGGATTGTGCAGGCATATTTTACAAATGACCTTGATTAAAATAGAGAACACATGGATGAAAAACAATAATATTAAAAAGAACAAAAGGGAGGTCTGGGTTAGAAGAAATGGTAAAAGTAACTATGAGATGCAGGACAGAGAAAACATGCTTGCTGGCACTGCCACATTCACCTGCTCAATGCAAGAGTGTCAGCGTTCCCATTTAGTATTTAATGTGTACTCTCTACATGAAGGACCATATCTTACCATGAACTCTTGATCCCGTACTAGAATCATCACTAATACCTTGTGGGCTTATGTCTTCAAAGGATGTAGCATCTACAATAGCAAAATGGATATAAACACATTTTTGTAACAAAACAATTTCATTACAAAATTTTATTAACACAGAACATGGAAGTTCTTTTTCAATCACATGTCTTGATTTAACACATTTCATAGACTCAGCCAGAAACTGGAACAGTAAGAAACCATGTAGCTCTGATGAGAGTTGATTTGCTTATGGGAAAATGTCAGAAACAATGAAAGAATCTCCCCTATGGCTCTGGAAAGCAAAACAAGAACCTGGGTTGTTCTATGTGGTTCTCTGAAGCTGTAGTACTTTTTACGTTTTGTTTTGTTTATTTTAAAACTTACATTTCTTTCTTCTTTTTTCTCTCTTTACCTGGTTTACTTCTCCTTTTCAATTGTTAGTTCATCAGCTGTTATTATGAAAAGAGGCCTAGAGTGGATTTTAATTATTTGTGTAATATTTAAAATTTTAAAAATGATTTGAAAATTTCTCCAAATCAAATCCAGATTATGTTTTGATAGTTCTTTAAAGTTGTTTGAATAAAAGTACACAGGGCAAAGTCAAATAAAAATTCCTGTTGTCAACAATTACACCACAGTGTAAATAGCAGACGGCCTATACCTTTATTATTAACCAACTGCTTGGATCTGAAGCCTGCAGAGGAGTTGACAGTTGAAAAGTTGATGGCTGTAGTAGAGAAGGCCATAGCTCCCAATTCTTTCCTCCTTTTACCAGTTGAAATATCATCAGGAACCTCCAAATTTTCAGTACTACCTGTCCACTGTCCTCCTGCTAGGACCATGGACTGCACCAGGTCATTCATGGCTGGGATGCAAATGAAAGCAAATGAATCAGCATGGTTAATGTATTTGTTCTTATTTCTATTTTGTATTATAAATGATTGGTTTTTTTTGCCTACAAACTAACGCAAATGGGCACAAAAATTATAACCATAAGGTCATTTGAATTATGACATGCATTCATGAATGAAATGAGGAAGCCAAAAGCTGATAAATTTCAGTAAATATTTTTATATCTCCTCTGCCCACTTAAAAGACAAAGGAATTTTACTATGTACAATTGCCATGCTTTTGCGCAATGATCTGCAATATAATTAGAAGCCTTCATACTGTGGTTTTTTGGTGACAAAAATGGAATGAATTAAGATGGAGAGCAATTCTTATACAGCATCATTATTGAAAATGAAAGAGTCCTTGGTCAGAGCAGGTTACTGAAGAAATTATTCATTTTACAAATTAAATAAGTATACCACTGAATAAAAACCTGAAAGAGATGATATCCAAAGTGACAGACATTTAGTGTGATTATGTAATTACCCATTCCACTTAAAAAAGAAACCCAGAATATTATTGTATAAAGAATGACAAACTTTTTCAAGGATTATAGGCCATTTTATTTATTTATTTAACCAGGTTCATTAAGGAAACAAATACCTAATGCTAAAGATTTTGTTATACTTTCCTTAATTTCTTTGGGGGAAAAAATCTCCATGACATATAAAATTAAGGTTCTTCTTTTCTGCCAACTTTAAAAAAGCACTGGAAATGTATATTACATGTATTACTAAACATATGCATATATATGTATCAGTAGACATACATATAATGCAAACTCAGTGCAAGCTTTGAAAAAAATATTCTTCCAGCTCCTCATATTAAAGGAAGACTGCACATTGTAAAATAAGAAATTGGCACAGTCCAGAGAAAGGTTAGTGAAAAATTAGTAAGGGAAGGTAGTGTAGTTATTTGAAAGAAGCTGAACTGTCATAAAGTCTTACACATGGAACGACGATAGCAGGCCTTCACTTTGTCTTTATCCTTCGGTCTGTTCCTCAAAAAGGGCAGTCTTTTCAGTGCAACCACTTTAATGTCAGAGCATGAGGGAAAAACAGAAACAGGGAAATGAAAGAAAAAAGGGAGAAGAACAGATGGGAGTTAAATGTTGAAATTAAGGACAGAAATGAATGTTTTGAGTTTCAGCTATGTATGCTATATTAAAGCTTATTCTCATGCTGCTGAATGATAATGATAATGAAATATGTACTCTGATAATTTAAAATACTTGGCAAAGCACTGAAGACAATGATGAGGAACGTATTTTGAAAGCCTGAATTGGCTACAGCCCTACAGAAACAGGAACTGATTAGAATTCCTCACGGAGGGACTAATTTTTCCTAGTCAAATTGTAAAGGCAAACTTAAAATTAGGCTACTGGTGGTCCCTAGGGTCATGATGAAAATGTATAATGCTTTCCAAGCCCCTATTTTCTTTAACTATTTAAGTTAAAGGCTTTATTGGAAAAAATAATTCAGAAAACTATACATTCTCTTGAAAAATTTTAATAATATACATTAAAAAAAAGGATTCCCTGAAGATGTTTAAAATAATCTGAAGAAACTTTTAAAACGTCACCTTAAAAACTATTTTTCCACCTTTAATAAAGAAAATATTGGTCTAAACTGGATTGTAGTGCACCATTTAGCAGTATGTATTCTTTCAACCAGAAAAGAGGAAATAATTACATGGTGCTCATTTTATAAAAAGTTGGCTGGAAAAAAGGAAAAAAGAATTTTCCAATAGCAGCAAAAAGTGTTAACACTACTCTCTGAAAAAGCAAAACAGGAGGTTCCTCAAAATAAGCAAAATGAGATAAAATACATGTAACATTTTAAAACATTTTGAAGGGTACTTCAGATGAGTTTATTAAAAATACGGTGCAAAAATTTTATCAATGAAGTATAGGAGTCATTAGAACAAAAATCAAAATATTCACGTAACCATTTTTAAGTTACATTTTAGTTAAGATTTAAGTATAAGAATTATGACCCCTTTTTGGAAATGTAATTTAGGAGTTAGGAAAACAACTTTCATAAAGACTTAAAAACATATTTACACATCCTTCTCAGGGTGGTATCATATTGAAAATCATCAAAGCTCTTGATAAACTGACAAGCATCATTCATTAAAGAGAACACAATGGACATCCTTTTTTTTTTTTTTTAAACTTGCTTGACTGCTATAAGGAAAAGTCACGATTCATTTAAACTTTTAAATTTGACCTACTTCTCCTGAAGCTTGGTTAAGCACAACTGTTTTCAATGATTAAAAAGAAATGGATTGAAAGCAATGCAAAAATGGACACTTAGCTCAAACAAAGCTGAGTGGTTGCAGCATGCATGCATGCACAAGTTGTCTTATTTAGACTCTTTCTGTTTTCAATTGTTTGCCAAAGACTGCTTTACTGACAGACAGACACTCTTCCAAAATGGATGAGATAAAAAGTTTTAAATTTGCCAGAGATGGAATGTGATTCTTCCTATGGCAATTAGTTTGGAGATATACAGTGTTCTTTTCCCAAAGCACACTTAAAGTTATTAAATTAGAGGAATTTTTGGGTTTCGTGTCTGTTTTAAAAATTCTAAAAATGAGTAACTATAGGAAAGGAGAAGCAATCCTTCTGATTCTTATTCTGAATGTTTTGGCAGAGAGCATGAAAGAATGATAGATGTATACTTCAAATAGTCAGGATGACCTAAAAAAAAGACCATGTGCCTTTCTTGTGTATGCTCTCATACCTGAATCAAAACATTTTCATTTAATTTAAAAAGATGAAGTAGATATATTACCATTTCTTACTTAATGTCAGATATTTATATCTAAAGGTAGCAGATAAAACTGTTATCTTTTAAAGGAAAACTTTAAGATCTCTCCAAAACAGTAACTACTAATTTGTGAATAGGACTATAGAGCAAAAGACCCACGGTAACAATACGCTTGTTTACTTTTTGTTGTTGTTGCTTACCTATGGATTTCTAGTTTCCAGGCTATTTTGAAATACATGTTATAAATGTTTAATATCCTACACTCTAAAGTATTGTCCCTTTTCAGAGATTATTCATCTGTAGCCAAAACACTGTACAGTTTTCTGAGTACTCTGAGAGTCACTCATACAGAGATCCTATCTCTGGGGGAAGAAGCAGCTGCTTTTGCTTACTATTTATTTCAAAAGAGTTGCAGTGTATGAGTGTGTGTGCTCATTTGAAATTTAAAAATTTAGTCACATTGGTGATAATGTAAGAGGATTCAAAGTATCTGGTTTGCAGATTTTTAAGAACATTGATAGTTAACTTCTTGGACATCTTCAAAAGGTTTAGTATTGAATTCTTTTATGTTGAAATATGCTTTCTTAGGCTTTTACTTTGCTCTTCCTATTTAAGCACACTAGTAAATAAATAAAAAGACTATAAAATAGGGTATGTTATAATGTAATACTTCTAAAATTTGTAATAAAATGTTAAAGTTATCTCTATTCCATTTTAATCAAAACTTTCTCAAGCGTCCCTCAATACTTTTAATTTTCAATTATTTCTGCATAATACCTCTTCAATTTAATACCTATTTTTCTTTGCTTCCCCAATAAAATTTTGTTCCAATTTGATACCATAAAAGTATATGAGCAAACCCACATTATAAAATGCCTTATTTTAATTGTTATAGATATTTATGAAAATGAAATCTTATATATATTTCTTTCTTGCTTGCTTCTCATAATCACCCAGTGAAGTATAAAGCAAAGGTAAAAGGCCTGCCCATGTTTAAGGAACTTGCAAGTGGCAGAGCTATTCTGGCTCTTATTTCAATGTTCTTTATACAATATTTTACCTCTTAGACCAAATGATGGTATCTCTGTACATATATCTCAGAAAATCATGTGATTATACATTATTGCAGTATGAAATTTATTTTATAATCACAGGATTAAAAATAAATGCCATAATCAGATTATTCTCCCAAAAGACTGAAGTTTTCTTTTTCTTTTTCTTTTTCTTTTTTTTATCTTTAGAAGGATTCTAAATCAAATTTGGGTTTAAAAGTTGAAGCACTCACTGCTGCTTTTCTTGGTCCCCATGGTCTGGCCATCTTCTAAAGAGTTTGATCCTACTGAAGAACTATCTTGACTATCTTGATGGGGCAGCTGAAGAAATCCTTCACTGGAGTCTGAACGGGTAGGTGTTAATGTTAGAGATTTCTGACGTTCTCGATTAATATCTTTCTTGGACTTTATCAATTTTCTCATTTTTAGAGTAATCCAGTTGCCTCTCCTAATAGAATAATTTAGAAAAAATTCTTAGTCTAAAATTCAACACATAAATCCTTCATAACATTACAAGTCTTCACAATACTAGAAAAAATGTAACTTTTTTCAAAATAAAAATTAATAAAATTTGATTAATGGTACCTTCTAGGAGGAGATGGGTCATAAAATTTATATTGATCCATAATTTTCTCTTCTAATTTCTCCTTTTGCCGTCTTAATTCATTTAACTTATCACTATAAAAACAAAATTAATGCTTTAGGACATGCATCATATTTTGTACAGCTATGAATGATATTAAATTATTTTTGTGATTACAAGCTAACTTCATCCTCCAAAGAAACTGATACTATGACTTATAACTATAAGTTTGTTAGGAAATACAAGGGGTTTTTTTCTTCATGTTTTCCTTTAACTTTTCAACTTAATTAAAGGGACATACAATTCAAAGTTTTAATTCTTCAACAGGATTTATAAGTTTGAAAATTTTTCCATACTGTAATCTTGTAAGAATTTTCTCAACATCTTTTTTTGTTGAGAGGAGGAGAGTGAGAGAGAGAGAGAGACAGAATCAGTTTTTATTGAGTTTTACACATGGCTTTCGTTGCTCTTGACACGAAGTTGTGTACGTGGGTGCTGGGGTTTGAACCTTTGTACTTGCGCATATCAGGCAAGTGCTGTAACCACCAAGCCATCGCTCCATCCTCCAAAATCTTTTTTATGAATATACAACACATACTAACTATTCCCCTGATCTTAGATCTTTAGTATTTCAAATCATTTTACACCTAATAAAGGGGTAAATATTTCCATGTTGCATGACCATAGAAATACTCATGAAGAAAAAGGTCATATTACATGGGCTGAAAAGAAATGATGCAAAAGCTAAATTAAACAGTTTTAACTTGAATGTAGACAGAGAGGAACCAATAAGGGAGTCTTGGGTTTACCATTTTGCTCAATGGGAAATCAGTCTTGAGTTTCACTACAAAGAGATACTATGAAATCTTTGCTTAAGGAACCTTAACCCAATGATGAAACAGGATACCTCAGAAAGGGTGGATGTAAAGAAAGTATTTAGGAGGCTAATGGTATAGTCTAGTTGAATAGGAAGGCTGAACTAGGGTGGTAGGAAACGAGGAACTGATTTGAATCTGCAGAAAAAGATGTGCTGTGAACTGATGTTGTTAATGGCTATCAAACCACTTGGACTTCAAGCCTGTGGAATTCTGGACAGTTGAAATGTTGATGGCTATAGCAGAGAAGGCTACAGCTCCCAACTCTATTCTCCTTTTACTTGTTGAAATACCATTAGCAACCTCTAACTTCTCAGTACTTCTTATGTTCACTGCCACTCCTGCCAGAATCACGTGATAGAGGCATTTGGCTAGAAATGGCTAAGATAGATATTTGTAACTTAAAATTCTATGAGTCAGAATAGGTGATAATATTTGAATACATACACGTAAACCCTGGAAATGAATTAGTTACCAAAGGTCAGATTATTAAGCCAACAAATCTTTGGGTAATGTCTCTGCTTAAGGCACAGGAAACTCAAATACAAAGAACTATACACTCAGTGCTGCTGCTGCTGCTTCTTCTTCTTTTTTTTTTTTTTTGTTAAAGAAAGAGAAAGGGGGAGGGAGAGGGAGAGAGAGGGAGAGAGGGAGAGAGGGAGAGGGAGAGAGAGAGAGAGAGAGAGAGAGAGAGAATATCAATTTTACTTAGTTTTTCATGTGGCTTTCATTGCTCCAACATTTAGTTGTGTACATGGTGCTGGAGGCTGAGCCTGTGTCCTTGTACATGCCAGGCAAGCATGGTAACCGCTAAGCTGCTGCTCCAGCCCCATACTCAGTGCTTCTTAACTTAAAATACCTCTTATGACAGAGGGCAAAGGAACACATACTCCTAAAAGGACTGAAGTTGTAGTCCAAAGTGGCCAACTACGAATGTAAAATTTCTTTATAAAGTTTTACATTTATCTTAAAAGTTCACGCAAACTCTGAGTTGGGTATGGTGACACACACCTGTAATCCCAACTACTCAGGAGGTTGAGGCATGAGGATCACAAGTTTAAGGTCACTCTAGGCAGCACAGTGAGATCCTGTCTCAAAATAAAATTTAAAAAATGCTAGGAATGTAGCTCAGTGGTAGAGCACTACCCTAACAAGTTTGATTCCCAGAAACACACCATAAATAAATAAAATAATAAATCAATTATGCAAACTGCCTTTGTTCCATGATGTACCTGGGCACTAATATCAAAATAATGTTTCCCACCCCAAATTCTGTAATAAAATAGATGTTTGAAAAATAATGTAATATCCTGGTTTCACATGTGCCTTGGATTACGATAATGAACATCAAGTCTGAAAGGTATGATTTCATTTACACCTTAGGATAATCTGGGAAGTAGGTGTTATTTTTATTTTAGAGAAGCAGCAGCTAATGACCAAAGAAATGAAGTGATTTGTTTGCAGTTGAAGAGACAAAATTGAAAAATTGGGACATGAATTAGGAGCTGTTTCATTTCAACATCTAGCTGTTTCTATTACATTATTTTTTTTTTTTTGAGAGAGAGAGATAATCAATTTTATTTAGTTTTTCATGTGGCTTTTGTTGCTTAGACACTTCCTGGTATATGTGGCACTGGGGTTTGAACCCACATCCCTGGCGCATGTGAGACAAGCACTGAAACCACTAAGCCATGGCTCCAGACCCTCTATTACACTATTTTGCTTCTTATTTAGTGGGCTAAGGGAAAGAAAGAATTTAGTACAGATGAATCATGATATAATACAAAGACTATACCCACTGACCTGCCCAGGCCCAAATCTCTGAGTCTTATTAATTCCCTCCATTTTCAACGAGTTACAACTTAATGTAGCTGGTCAATTCTGTTTCTCATATCTCTCATGTAATCTGATCTCAACTCCATTGTATGGCATAAAAATTTTTTTGTCAGCTGGCTCCTGACTGTTCAGTCACTTCTCTAGTGTTCCTCATTTTTCAGTTTGGCTCCAGAAATAATAATTTTTAGTTCCTACAACACATTCATCATACCTCCATGTTTTTGCATTGCAATTGTCTTGGCCTGGTATGCACTTCAAGCAAACTTTTCTTGTAACTTCAACTCTCAGCTCTGCTCAAATCTCATCTTTGGAAAGTCCATCATACCTGTCCTAGACTGAGGAACTTCTTCCTTTGTATTTGCTGTAGTTCTAGGGGCCCCTACACACACCTCCATTTTGTGTGTGTGCACGCGCGTGCATGCATGCACATGGATTTTATTTTGACAGTACTTGAGATTGAACTCAAGGCTTCACAAATGCTAAGCAAGGGCTGTGCCACTAATCTACATCTCCAACTGTTTTTGAGACAGTGTCTTGCTAAATTTCCCAGGCTAACCGCAAACTTGCAATCCTCCTGCTTCAGTCTCCCAAGTACCTGGAATCCTAGGTATGTACCACCATACCCAGCTTTAGAATTGTTGTATTAAAAATATTTACTTGTTTTTATTGCTTTATATACTAATTCTTTTAGAGCAGGAATTGTGTGTTTTCATGTTAGCATTTCTGGTTATTAGTATAGCACCTGAAATACAAAAACTCAAAAATACATATTCAAATAATGTTGAAAATCAAGAAAAAACGAGCATGAATTTTCTCTGCCACTGATTATGGCAATGATAACATCATGACTAATATTCTACTGTGAAATTATTTGATACCTACATGTACTGTCTTTGTTCAACATGAAAAAGATCCTTGCTTTCCATATTCTGCTCCAAAAGTGTTCTGTTCTGTAGCATTAAAGTCTGAATTTGATCTAATAAGTGTCGATTTTCTTCTTCCAAATTTCCTTTAAGTTGACTGAGCAACTGTTTAAACACAAAAAATTCTTTTGAAAAAACATTTACATTTAACATAAATCACAGTTAAAATATATTAAGTATTTCACAAAGACTTAAGTCATTCACTATTTGAACAATTAGATGATTGCACTTTGGTCAGAATATAAGTGATTATTTTAGTGATAATGACAGCTACTGTATTGGGTTACATGCTGTACATATGTATTTTCTTAATTCCCACAAGTACTGGGTTTAATATATAATAAATGATCTATTCCAAAAATATTGTTTTCTACCTTAAAAACTGTTTTCTGTTTTACTTACAGTCCAAAAGCTAGATTCAAATCTCTGGTCTTCTATTTAAGTGGTTAAGAAAGACTGGACAAGTTAATTAATTCTCAAATCTTGAAAATGAGGATAGTTCCTACCCTGCTAAGATTATTGCAAGGATTAAATAATTTATGTAAAGTATATCTATGTCACACAATATATACTAATGAAAATTCTAAAAAGGTACAGAGTATCAGGAAGAATGATACTTACTACGAATAACCAAAAACAATCATCTAGATCCAGTAACTGTCAATACTGCAGCATGGTTTATTTATATACTATTATACTGAAATATAACATTGTGGTAGATTTCAAAAAAACAACGCACATACTCTCTTTCCTATCTATACCTTCTTGCAATATGACTTCTCAGTTTTCCCATCAAGCAGTGGAATCTGTTTTCCCTTTTCTTGAATTTAGAATGCCTTGGGTCAAGAAGAAGTAGGAGTGATGTGTGAAAGTTCCAAACTTGGGCCTCATGAAACCTTGTGTAATTCCACCCAGGCTACTGAAACCCTTGCTAGAAGACGAGAAGCCACATAGAACAAAAAAACAGGTATCCCAGGAGTCTGCCCAACATATATGCAAGCCAACTTCATATATAGAAGTAAACCTTTGGCCTAAACATTAGTAGGTGGATTGGCACATCTGCTTGGCCAACACACAGACTGCTGGGCAAAAAGAAATGGATACTGCTCATTACCATTGAGGATTTATGGTTGATATATGATTATTATTGTGTCAAAAGACAATGGGTAAGACACAGATACTGATTTTTATTTTTGGTGCCACGGATTAAACCGGGGGCACTTAACCACTGAGTCACATCCTCAGCCCTTTTTACTTATTTTGAGACAGGGTCTGGCTAAATTGCTTTTGGGCCTTGCTAAGTTGCTGAGGCTTAGTTTCAAACTTGAGATTCTCCTGCCTTAGCCTCCCAACTGCTGGGATTACAGGCATATGCCACTGTGCACAGTAAGGCATACCATACAGAAAAGAAAAAAAAATTAAGTATATATACAACTCAATGAATCATCACCAAGTTAAACACATATATTAAGACAGAACCTAGAATAAGAAACAGAGGGGCTGGAGCGGTGGCTCAGCGGTTTCAGAGCTTGCCTGGCAAGCACGAGGACCCAGGTTCAAATCCCAGCACCACGTTCACAACTAAGTGTTGGAGCAACTAAGGCCATGTGAAAAACTAAATAAAGTTGTTCCTCTCTTTCTCTGTCTCTCTCACTAAAAAAAAATAAAAAATAAAAAAAAAGAAACAGAACATTCATTGTATTCCAGAAATACAGCTATGCTACTTTCCAGTCACCATCTATTCCCACTAGTTAACTATCATCCCCACCTCTTACACCTTAGATTAATTTTTTCTGCTTTTTCTAAATCATTTTATTATAAGACTTCACTCCCAGCCAAAGAGTAACATTTGACTTGCTTCTTCTTCTTCTTCTTTTTTTTTAAGAAAGAGGGGACAGCAAAAGAGAGAAGCAATTTTTTAATTTAGTTTTTCATGTGACTTTCATTCCTCGGACACTCTGAACTCACGTACTCGCGCATGCCAGGCAAGCTCTGTAACCGCTAAGCCACTGCTCCAGCTCCTGACCCAAGTTTTAACAATTAGCCCGGCAGGAGTGGATAGCTAGGGTCTTCTCTGATCTCTCCTGACTAGACTACCAGATCACCATTGACCTGGTGAGACCTATCAGAACGGTTGCTGTCTCATTTCTTGGATCTCCTAGTTAAATTTCTCAACAGTCTATTATTTGCCTCAACTAGGCTATCTGGGCAAGCGGCTTTGTTCTGCTCTGCTCAAAAATCAAGCCAGTATCCTCTTATAGTAATGCTACTATTTTTTACAGCTTGCCCTGTGCTCTGTTAGAACTAAGAGGAAAGCGATGTCACCAGATAAAAATGTCTCAGATAACCATAGCTGTTCTCCAAGGTTGAGCATTTTTTTCCTAATAAATGTCTTTCAATTTTCTGTATGCAGTTACTTGAAATTTAGAGTCCTAAATTGTTTTTTTAAAAGTTCCTTCCAATTTTATTGTTTGAGTTGATTTACCAAGTACACCAAACTGAACTGTTTTAGATTTCTACAAACCATAGGTAGAATAAATGCTCTGAATTTTTTAACTTTGTTGAGTAATTAAATGCATGTGTTTTCAAACTAATTTTTCTTTCTATTGGTTTATAATACCAAGCTAGATGTACAATGAACATTTTTTCATTAAACAAACACAACTTTATAGTTCAAAGCATCTGGACATAAAAGATTTTAAAATGAATAATAAAAATGGGTGAAATGAAAGATAAAGTAAGATTTTCTGAATCACTTGTGAATTTTAATTATTTGTAACCAATTCTTTTGGAAACACATTACCAAGTATATATACTGCTATTGTCTTCAACATCCAAAGGAACGAAATAGTGATTAAAGTAGTTAAAGCTTACCTCACACTGATTATTCAACTTGGTGGATGTGATATCTAGCTGTTGGTATTGCTCCTTTAGCTTTGAAAATTCAGCTTCTAATCTTGTTTGTTCCAGTTTAGAATTATTTAGAAGACTTTTCAAATTTTTATGGTCAGTTTGTAAAACTTCAGTCTCTTTTAAAAGCTGATTATAGGTATGATTCAACCTATAAGAAGAAATCAGGATAGAAATAGTTTAGATTCTCTTAAAAGCTTTCATGTAGTTTTCACGATGTAAAATTGATGTAAATAACATTCAGACATATTTAAAGAATATAAGATTCTTTTGCCAATTACTAAACTGATCGAGAAGTTTCTTTTCTGTGAAAGCTAGATTTAAAAAATTTCTGAGTAACTTTCTATAGAAAAGAATATTTTAGCCTTTAAATATGTTGAAGAAATAAAGATGCTCACAATTTTGTCACATAAAATTTAAAGTATTAATAAAAATATTCAGAATAAAAGACAAAAAGAGGAAATAACCAAGTCAGTTCTGATATCATAGAAAAATCAAATTCTAAAATTCAACATGAACAGATATGTAGATTTATACCACATTTTAGTTGCAAATTATTCATACTGATGCAATCCCCAGTTATTATTTAGGAAAATCAAACTATAACTTTTTTTTTCTTTCCACAGTTTATTTTCAGAACAAGGTTCAGTGATCTCTAAGGAAAAGGACTGACACACTTTCTATGAAGTACCAGAGAGTAAATACTTAAGCTATATACAGAACATGCAGTCTCTTTATCATGCTTCTTTCCTCCCATCCCACCAGCCTTTTAAAATAAGTTTGGGTGCTGGACCAAAACAGAGAGCAGTCTGGGTTTGATATGGATATGCTGAACTGGCTATACTTTGC
Organism: Aplodontia rufa; assembly: GCA_004027875.1. Lineage (NCBI taxonomy): Eukaryota > Metazoa > Chordata > Mammalia > Rodentia > Aplodontiidae > Aplodontia > Aplodontia rufa. The sequence goes on from PVKS010009762.1 coordinate 62,182, forward strand.
CAACCTTTATCTTTTAGCATTAAGATCAGAAACCCATGAAAAAGGGAGGCAGCCAAACAAAACAGTTGCTCAGGGCAGTCCTTATTCAGAGCAGATTTAATAGTTCACCTCAACTCATTTTTCAAAGAATTTAAGTCAGCTTATAAAAATTATAAATAATAAAAAACATATTTTAAAATTTAGACTTGGTAAAAAGAGCTGATTGTGGTGGTGCATGCCTATAATCCCAGCTGCTCAGGAGGCTAAGACAGGAGCATCGCAAGTTTAAAGACAGCCCAGCAAGGCCTTAACCAATGTAGCAAGACCCCATCTCAAAATAAAAAGGGCTGAAGATGTGGCTCAATGCTTAAGTGTCCCCCTGGTACTAAAAATAAAATTAAAAAATTAAAAAAAATTAGACTGGGTAAAAACAAATCAAAATGGCAAAACCAGAAACATATAGCAAATATGTTGAATCAATAAATAAATG
>PVKS010009763.1:0-62636 GCA_004027875.1 Aplodontia rufa
TGCTCTACCTCCTACCCTATCTACCCTGCTCTACCCTGCCCTACCTACCCTATCCGCTCTACCTACCCTAGTGCCCTACCTACTACCCTATCTACCCTGCCTACCCTACCCATCCTACCCTGCCCCTACCTGCTGTACCTCCTACCCTGTCTACCCTGCCCTACCTATCCTACCTGCCCTGCCCTGCCCTCCCCTCCCCCACTGTTTCTACCACAAGAATGTGGTGTGCTGCTGGTGGTCTGTGCAGAGTGGTTGAAAAGGCCACACTAGCTGGGTATGCATGTGGACGCATGACACTAGAACCAGGGCTAGTGGCCCTATGTCCCCACCCCCCACTCATTGCACTTTCTTGGGGGCTACATCCCTATGGCACCGGCTAGACTGCAAGTCCTCTCGGGAGTGTGTTGGTGGCCTGCCACAGAGACACGGTGAATGTGACTGTGGGGCACCAGCTCCCTGAGGCCCGAGGGCAGGCACCACGCTGTGACTCAGGAAAACAGGACAGCATGGAGCTTGGCCTTCCTGCTCATGCCCCAACTTCACAGGGAAGGGCTGTGACACAGTCGCCATCGTATTTCCACCGTGCAGCAGAGCCAGGCCTGTTCAGCATGGTCTGCAGCCGGTTGCAGCATGAAGTCCAAGGGTTCACCCCGTACCTCTGTGGAGCCCTGTGCCTGCCGCCGTCTGGTCAGCTCTTGGTGGTGACGGTGCTTACGACAGGGACCAGGCACAGCAGCTGTGCTGCATGGGGGAGCGGGTGTGCCTGCATGCGTGGGTGCGTGCGTGCATGCGTGTGTGGATGCTGCGCTGGGCATCAGCAGAGGGCCCCTCCTGAGCCTAATAAGCGATTTAGGGGCAAGGGTGCAAGTACCTTCCCCAGGTGCTGCAGAGGGCTGTGAGCTGGGTAAGGGATGCTCCGCTAACAGCCGCAGGTGGAAGCAACCACTGCCAGCTGCTGCCGAAGCATGTGGGGCCTCCAGCCATGTTCAGGTGGCCTGCTCCTTCCCTAAACCTGTCACTGCTCAGGTTCCCAGGGCCTCTGCACATATCCCTGCTGGCCAGCCCAGCTGCCTGTGCTCAACACGGGGGTCTTTGCCTCCGAAGTGCCCATTGGCCCTTGGGACCAGGCCTCAGGCTGCTCCAAGAGGTGTATGGCCTGAGTGTCCATTCTGTTTCAGGCCCGCGCTGTGGCAGCTCCAGGCCTGCCCTCGTGACTGGGGGACTCAGGGCCAGTGCTCCTTCCTGTGACAATCCAGGTCACTGCTCAGACCTGCAGCCACCGCACAGCTCTGTCTCAGCCAGCCAGAGCTTTCGTTTTGCCAGCCATCTTGGTCTGTGCCACAGCAGGAGAAAGCAGCCCCAGCCCACCCTCAAGTTGACAGTGCTGCCAAGTTTCCAGAAGGCTCTTTACACACACAGTGGCTAAAGGACTTTGTTGAGTGGCACTGGTTTGCTGATCCCTGTTCTTGATCTTAAAACCAGGCACCTACTGGCCACATTAATGGTCTTGAGATTGAGCCCAGAAGCAGGTCTAGGTCACTCCTGGCCTCAGGGATCCCAGGTCAGGGGTCAGGTCCCACCCTCTGCCCTGGAAGGTCCAAGTTCCATCTGTGCCTCATGGCAGGCAGCCTGGCTGCTCAAGGGCAGGACTCAATGGACCTCAGTGTGTCCAAGGTCCCTGAGATCCTGAGTTCCTTCCAGAGGCGAAAGTGGAAGATGGCTTCAGCAGGCCAGAGAGGATGCAAGGGACCTCTTCAACTGAGGCCCCAACTCCAGCATGTTGACGCTGGCTTCTGGATGTTTGAATGCGTATAGGCCAGGGTGAGGGCAGAGGCAGGGGTAACATGTGACCTGCAGTCCTTACCAGGAGGAAGCAGGGGCTGACCAGCTTCCAACACAGGCGCCAGTACAGGCTGGGCCGCTGCCCTGTCATCTGCCTGATGTCCTCGCTGAACTGCTGGACGCCTGGAGGGGGAAGCAGTTGTCACAGGGTGAGGACAGTATGTTCCCATGACACTGAACACATACAGGGTCCCACCTGCAGACCCTGTGGGTGTGGCCAGGCCAGGCCCCTGCCCAGACCACTTGGTGCCTGCTCAGCCAACAGTGCTGCAGGGGAGGACTGTGGTCAGCACCAGCCACTACCCATGTGGCCGTAGCTCCCTTCTGTGTCCCATGGCTTCCTTGCCTTCCTCCCAGGTGGAAACTTTCTTTTACTGTAGAGTACACCAGGTGGCCACTCTAGCTATTTCTGAGGTGCCGTCAGTGGCTGATGTGTTCTCAGAGCCTGCAGCCACGTCCCACCGTATGGCCACTCCTCCGCCCACACTGTCCCTCTGCACATCAGTCCTGGTCCCCAGGCTGGGCCACTTCCACTGCCCATCTCATGGGTTTGAGTCCTGCAGGGCTCCCTTGAGTAGAGGCGTGAGAACTGTCCCCTTGGGGTGGACTGGGCTTCTGTTGCTGTTTATGCGGAACATCCTGGGACTTGATGGTCAGCTCCCCAGGGGTTGAAGTACAGAGGGCAGGGAGCCCTTCTCTGTGGCTATTGGTTCCAGGGTTCTAAGTCAAAGATAAGCAACTGGACCTGGCGTCCCAGGCAGCAGGGCATGGTCCTCTGGTACCATCTCCTGGCCTACCTCACTCAAGCCAACAGCACTGTGTGACCCAGCTGCCTCCCAGGGACAGGCTGACAGTTTCTCTGGGTGGAAGGAGCCTGTGTCATTTTGGTGCTGGATGATGGGGTCTCCTGGTTAGCTGAGCAGGGCACCACCCTTCCAGCAGTATGAGGGTCCCAAGCCCCGGGAAGCCACACTGCCCCAAATAATCAGGACATCTCCACAGCCAACATGCAGTCATCCAAGCATCTCTGAGTGCCACATGGCTTCCCCAGCAGCCACTGCAGCTCTGTACCTCACTGACCCTACTGGACAGGCCACTGCTAGCATCTGTGATGCCCTGGACTACACTCAAGCATCCTGGAGGTGCCTCCTCCAAGGTGGCTTTGCCAGAAAAAAAGCCAGAGGAAGCCAGCCTGGCTGGCCACAGAGAAAGCACAGAGCTGATGACCCATCCTGGATACTTGGACTCACCATAGAACCAGGCCACCCCGATGGCTTCGATGAGCACGCCAAAGAGGATGGATGTGCCGGCAGCAAAGTGGTCCAGGAGCGTGAAGACGTAGATGCCCCCCTGGAGGAGAGGCCTGATGAACTTGGGGCCCCGTGGGGGCTCCCCACGCCAGAGCTTCTCCTGGGAGGCCACCCTGCCTGGGGACTCCCTCTGCAACCTCCCCTTTCCCAGGACTCCAGGAGAAACAGTGGGCAGGGAAAGGCCCTGGCTCCAGATGGGCCTCTGTCCACCCCTGGCTCCCAGAGTCCTGGGAGCTGCCCAGGTGCTGAAGTCACCCTGGGACTACAGGGGACTGTGTCCTGGGAGTCACAGCTTCTGAGACTTGCTGCAGCTCCGCCCAGCCTGATGACACCAGGGGATGGAAAGATATGGCCGGCAAATGTACGCACGTTGGTGACGCAGAAGAGAGACAGCAGGAAGGTGGACAGAACGATGCCAAGCGTGAAGAGCTCCCGGTGTCTGTGCAGCAGCGGGAACTCGTCGACCAGCCCGGTGATCACCGACTCCATGCCGCCCATCTGCAGGACACAAGCAGGCACTCACACCGTCAAGGAGGGACATGGAGGAGGGGCCCATGTGGCGGTCCAGGGGCAGCAGGAGGAAAGGGCTTCAGGGGGCTTCCTTGGTGTCATGGCCCTCAGAGGGAGGGCCTGGAGGGCTACTAAACCACCCCATTGCTGGCTGGGTGATGTGGCACATGGCTAAGACAGTACTGTCCACTGCTACACAGGACTGATGTGTGAGTGCGGCATCAAGGCCTGGCTCTGCCAGGATTTCCCAAGCATAAACGTCCCCCCACAAGGACCGCTGGGGGTGCAACTGGCCTGCCACAGCTGTGCTCCTGATGAGACATCACCTGGGCAGTCCTGAGAGCTACTTAGTGCCCTGTGCCCTGTAGGCACCATCCACCTGGGTGCAAGAATACAGAGGCCCAAGGTCCTCATGGTAGGCTGTGGCAAGCTGGGTGGGGTGGGGGTGGGCTGTGGGTATGATACACGTTGCCATGGAAGGGGTTCCCAGGCCAGGCTACCCAGCAGCACGTCCTGAGCCGGCAGGGTGGGCCAATGGCACAGGACAGCAGTACCCCTTCAGTCCAATGCAGGCCCAGGGCCCATTGCGAGCTGGAAACCAGGGGCTACAGTGGAGCATCCAGGACCAGGCCTGGGCCTGCTCAGCCACCATTCCTGGTGGAGGAGTATAGGTGGGAGCTGCTGTACATGCTCTGTGGCTGGTGACTCATCCCAAGCCATGCCTTTGGCTGCTGGGACCTGTGCATGGGGTTCAGACTCTGAGGTGCCCTGGGTGGGACACACTGAGCCCAGAGCAGGATGAGGGAGGCAAGTTGAGCTCCTGGACCCATCCAGTCCCATTCCAGACATCATCTCAGGCGATCGTGGCGTGGCTTGCACCCCACGTGGGGGTTCTGTGCTGAGCATGTGAGGTCTGAGGGGTCATCAGTGGGTCTCTGGGGTCTGCCTGGCCATGTAGGCGTAGTGCCCCAGGGAGCAGGCTGACCGTGGGTGTGGATGGCCCCTGGCAGGGATGGGCATGGTAGCCAAGGCCCACAGGACTCACAGCACTGTCGATCCCCAGGGTGAGCAGCATGGCGAAGAAGACTACGGCCCAGGCAGAGGACAGGGGCAGCGTTGCGATGGCCTCAGGGTAGATGATGAAAATCAGCCCCGGCCCTGCAATGGGAGCACACCCTGGTCACTGGGGAGCTGGCCCCTTGGTCACCCACCCTGCAAGGCCACAGGGACAGGACTGGTGGGAAGTCTACCCGACGCATTCCTCCCTGAGGAATTCAGAACACACCTGCCCAGGCTCTTGAAAACCATCTCTCAGAACCCATCGGGGCTTCTGCTCATCCCCAACTCACCCCAGGCTGTGGGGTGCGGGACAGTCACAAGGGGCAGAAGGGGCTTCTGGGTAGGCCTGCAAGCCTGCCAGCTCACCCGATGATGTCTTTGCAGTGCAGACCATGTGACACGCATGCACACATGCCCATGTACATACCGCACAGGTGCACACTAGTGCACACATGCACACAGGCACGTGCTCATGCACACACACCGGTGCGCACACACGTGGGCTCTCAAACAGGCATGCACACACATGAGCACGCTATCTGTAGCCTGTAAAGCTGGCAATATGGCACAAGTGTGCTCCTGACCCCTGCCTCCACTACCCTCAGGGCTCTGAACAGACATGTGCAGCCTCACTCCCAGGGGCCCTTTACAGATGAGCGTGCTGTTCATGTGTCCCACAAGGATCCAGGCACCCCTACCAGGCCCGGGGCTCAGAAGGGCAGAGCCCAGAGGGTGGCAGACCAGTGACAAGCAAGAAGCGCTGCTGTCGTGAGCCACTGAGGCCTGGTCACAGAAGCACACAGGGACGTCTTGACTATCTGAAAATTCAGTCACAAGTCTGTGACCCTGATGTCCCAGTAAGATGAGGCCTTGTGGGGCCCAGGAGAGGCACCTGGTCTCCCATCCAAGTACTAACCAGGCCCGACCCTGCTTAGCTTCCAAGATCAGACGAGATCGGGCACTTTCAGGGTGGTATGGCCGTAGACCAGGGGAGGCACCTGGGAAGGCCAAAGTGTTGCCCATGGGGTGGCTCACTGGGGACACTCCCACTAGCAGCCGGTGGGGACAGTGGGGGAGGGGAGGCTGGGACATGGCAGATGCCCACCACAGTCCAATCAAACTCCAGGCCAAATGATCCCAGAGTAGGAGCACTCTCTCTGCACCTGAGAGTGCCCAGTCCATGCCCACTTTAGAGTCCAGCACCCTTGTTCTGTGCAGACCCCAGCCTCGGCCTGCAGACCTGTACCGTATCACTTGTTCTTTCCCCTCATCTTCCACGGGGCGCCTGCTGGCTCCAGCCCATAGATTCTTTGAAGAATCGAAGACCAGAGTGCAGTCCACGCCCCAGAAGTTTACAGCCCCACAGGCAAGTGGGGTTGGACCTGGGCTCACTGTGACCCTCAGGGTGGCTGTGCCAGCAGCCGCGACCCCAGGAAGGGCATTCCACGGCCTGGTCAAGGGCGAGGACAATATCCCCGCCTTAGGTTTCTGTGCCTGAGTTGGCATGTCACCCGTGGTCTTAAGCGCTGGGGCTGTAAGTGACATTTACTTTACCCGTTAGGAAATGCAGAGCAGGCAGCCGCACCCCAGCTTAGCGGCTGCAGGGGCAGGCTGGCTGTCCTGTGAAAAGGCAGGGAAGAGGGTGAAGATGCTGGAGGCAGCGGGGATTTCACTCTGGGGATTAATTTGCAGCGTGGCTCCTCTCTGCCTTTACTGGCTGTTTTCTCCTTGAGGTTGGGCCGGGGCTTGGGAAGCACTCCTGAGCCGTCGGGCCATCTTGCAAAGTGAGGGTCCTACTGCTTGGCTGTCTGAGCACCAAGGGGGATAATTGAGGCTAGCCTGGTCTGGTGCTCACAGGCAATGTGGCCCTTCCTCTAACCCTGAGGCCCAGGACATCTGTTGGTGATGGCACTGCCTTGGGCGGGGGCCACAGGCAGCAGTGGTCACTATGGCCAGTTCCCTTGCTCTGTATGCATGGATGTCATCTGTTGAGGCCTCACCAGAGTGTGCCGATGTCAGCACCATACCCTTTGTGAGCTGAATAAACCTCTTTTCTTTATAGAGTACCAGCCTCAGGAATCTTATTACAGCAACAACAAATGGATGACACCACGGCACACACTGAGAGCCATCCACCCCCCCCAACCTCTCCATCCTTCCATATCCATCTCCTCACCCCTCCACCTCCCCATCCCCAACCCAACTACACCTTCACCCATCCACCCCTCCATCCTCCACACCTCCACCTCTTGGCTATAGTGTCCAGCTCTGCAGAGACACTGGACATCTGAAAGCTGGCTGGGTGGGGTGAGGGAGCACATACTAGGGACTTTGGGGATTTCTTTGATTGTTACCCAAACCCCGTCTAAGTATGTCATGGTCTCTAGATCTTTGTCCGGAACGGAATAATTGCTAATGTCAACAGCAACCCAGCTTGGTTTTAGCGGGCCATGCTGAAGGCCAGCACTGTCTAGTCCTGTGTCACGTGCAACTGAAATGGCTCAGTGCCCCTTTCTGGAGCTGCAGGTGCCTCCATCAAACTACCAGGGGACACTTGAGGGACAATGTCCTCCTCAGATGCTGCCATACAGTGTCTGCAGGGAGCATGTGGTGAGGGACAGAGGTGCCAAGTGCATTGGGGACTTGTGGTTCTGTTGGCTGTGTTGGCCTAGTGCAGAGAGCTGGAGAGAGCAGGTGAGTACTGGGGCTGGCCGCTGCCCTGGGATGGGTACTGTGAGGATGGCCCTTACTCGAGCCAACAGCTCCATGGGCTGAGGGGCTCAGGGCATATATGTTCTGTTTTGCACCACAAGGAGCAGGGACGGGGTGGCGGGGCAGGGCTCACCATCCTTGGCCACGTCCCCGATGGGCACACTGTGCTTCTGTGCCATGTATCCCAGGAAGGAGAAGACGACGAAGCCAGAGGAAAAGCTCGTCAGAGAGTTGATGGAGGTGGTGACGATTGCATCTCTGTAAGAACAAGGCAAGATGTCCTAGCACCCTCCGAGTGGCAGCCACTGCAGCCTCCCAGTCATTATTCTTGATTTGCTGTGTCTGGGAGGGGCAGGAGGGCTCCGGGGGGCACCCTTCTCCACAGGATCATGGCAGCCCTTCTGCAGCCTGCAGAGCCTGACCTGCGGCCATCCGGGACCTCCTGGCTCAGGGTAGGTGGAACAGACAACCGCCCATGTTCCACAGACCCACTGTAGTATCCTCCCACCTTGCTGGGGGCTGCCCAGTAGGGCTTCTAGAACCTAGAGGTGCATACCTCAGGGACATTACTAAAATGCAGATTCTGCCTACTGGTCTAGTGGGGCCCAGCTGTGTTTCCAGGCACATGTGGGGGGTGCCATTTCTGCTGGTCAGAGGTCCCATTCTGAGGGTCAGAGGCAAGGCTGCAGTGTGGCCAGCATGCACCTGAAGCACCATGGGCTTCTTCTGCAGAGTGCCTGGACCCTGGCTGACCCAGAGTGGGGTCTGGGCAGGGGCCATCGTGGGACCTGCCCTCTGTGTCCTCTGGAGCTCTGCACATGAGCCCTCTGGCCATCTGCCCCACTCGCAGTCTCTTCTAGCGCATTTTAATCCCTGTGGTGAAGGGGGGCAAACTCAAGCCTGTGCAGGTGAGAGGGGGTCTCAGCCTTGGTTCTGCTTGCCTTCAGGAGTACTGGGGTTCAGTGTGTGGCTGCAGGTGACCCAGGCCTCTCGAGCTGGTGGCTCCAGCTGGGGCCCAGGCTCCCTTGGTGCAGGCCACGGGGAGCACACTTAGGGTATAGGGGTCTCAGGGTGAGGCTGGACCCTAGCGAGGGTGCTCCCAGAGGCAATGCTCATCCCCACAGGGTCAGTCCCTTCCCACAGTGAGACCATGATGCTCCTGCAAGGGCCCCATTCAAATTCCCACTTAAGAAGCCCAGTGCTTCAGAGGTCTGCAAGCGGTCTGTTCCCCAAGGGCCGTCACCTCCCAGAGCCAGCGTGGCCCCCTCTGGGCTCACCTGTAGCAATTGTTGGTGAACTTGTTGTAGCTGGAGAAGGCGATGAGCACCCCGAACCCCACGCCCAGGGAGAAGCACACCTGGGTGGCTGCGTCTATCCAAACCTGCGCGGAACATGGGCAGCGAGGGGCTGCGGGAGGGGCTGCAGGAGGACTTCCCACTCCAGGAGGGCTGGAGCAGGCTGGCCTCCCCACTTCAGTAGCCTTTACAGTTGGCAGCCGCAGGGCCCCTTGCTCTCCCACCTCTAGCCCTGTAGGTCTGCACACCACCATCAGCCACCACCAATGGCTTCAGCAGAGTGCTCAATGGCAAATGCCATGAAGGGAGCCACCTTCCTGGACCACTGGCCTGAAAGCCTGAGGGAAAGAAGGCAGTGCCTGTGATTCCCTGGTCCCCCAACATCAGCGTGGCTATTCCACATGGCCAGGGGTGTTGAGTCCATTACCCTCCCAACTGCTTCTACTTGCTAAAGCGCTGGAGCCAATGCTCTGAGTGGACAACCGCCTGTTGACATCCATGTTGTTTCTTTCCTGCACCCCAAACCCAGAAGCACAGCCAGCATGCAGTGGTACGTGATAGCCCTGGGCCACCTGAGGCCAGACACCAGTGGACCTTTCAGGCCAGTCCGTGCCCTGAATGTGTAAAGGGATGTGGGTCAATAACTGCACCAAGGTGGAACTTTACAAAGTCAACACAACCTGCCCATGTCTGGGCCCTGCAAGGCCACCCAATGCCCAGGCCTGCCTGGCCCCTGTGCAAGAGGCTGAGGAGCCCCTGAGACTGAGGGTCTGGGAAGGCTACCTGAAGTGCTTGGGGGCTGTCCCTGCATGTCAGCCAGCCCATGGGGAGACCTGTGGGGCTGAACACTGTGATAGTGCTGGGGACCCTGTGTTTGAGGGCAGCTGACCAGCCAGATCGTCAGGACCATGCAAGTGGCTAGGGCCAGAGTGAGCAGGGGGCAAAGGGAGTCCCTGCTGTGCTGTGCTGCCTCTGCGCCAGTAATCATGCTGCTCATCCACTCAGGATAGGTGGCACCAGGGAGTCCTGCCTCCTGCACAGCCCTTGGCCCTGGCCCAGGTGACAGCCATGCAAGTCTGTGTATGTGGCTCAGGGCCATCTCATGCCCAGCTCTGCTCTGAGGCCAGCAAGTGGGCCTCAGTCCTGCAATGCCATGGGGACGGCTCTCTCCTGCCCCCTTCCTCACTGTCCATCACTGGTCTGTGTGGTCTTCATTGTCTCCTGCCTCCTGCTGGTGTCTGCCTGCCATCCACCCTCCGCCCACCCTCCAATCTTCCTGTCTGTTCCTTCAGCCGTTCCTTTGCACAGACTCTCAGCTGCCCACACGTGTGTCTGTCACGTCCTCTTGGGACTGCTGCTCCTCCTGGCTGTGCTGCTGTGCTCTGGCTGGTCCTCCACTTTTCTTCCTGGACTCTGAAACCTGCCTCCCCTGCAGGCACCTCCTGTGTTGGGTCCTGGCTGTCCACTGCTGCAGCTGCCCTGGGGCTCCACACACCTTCCCCTTTGCAGGCTCCTCCCTCCCCAGCTCCAGGTGTGCCTGTCCACTGCTCTAGGACTCCTCTGCCCTTCGGCCTCCAGTGCATACACACCTCCACTCCCCACCGGCCTCCATTGCCCTCAGACCTCCATTGCCCTCAGGCCTCCACTGCCCTCAGGCCTGGCCTCCATCTTCACTTGGGCTTGTCCTCCTGTGACCTTCTCAGAGAAGCTTGCCTCTCTGCTCCTCTCTGGGCTTCCTGGGACTGGGAGCCAGCCTGCCTGCCCCTGTTTCTGCAGCAGGTTCAGTCTTTCCACTCCCTGAAGAGCCCCAGCCTAACTTGGCACACCCCATCTGCCTTGGGTCGCGACCTTAGAGACCTGCCCCTTTCCCGCTTGTACCCCTCCACAGTCCTGGGGCTTCCCTGGATGACCCCTGCCCCACCCCGGCCTCGTTCACCTGAGTCTGTGACATGCCTTCACTTCTCTTTCCCCCCAGTTGCACTGTCCCTCCCCCTCGGGGACATGCATCTTGTGGCCTGGCCAGACCTCATCTCTCCGTCTAAGCCAGCATTCTCACTTCCTGTGCTGCAGCCTGACTGGCCGGCTTTTGCACGTGATCAGATTTGGGTCACTCTCTTATTGTGCCCAGGCCCTCGGAGTTTGTCCTCCCGAGGACAGAGCCCTGGTCCAGGCAGCTCTGATGCACCCGTCCTGGGGGATGATTGACAGGAAGCCACAGCACCTGGCCACAGCCCTCACGGTGCAGGCAGGGAAGACTCGGTGCCAGTCCTAGGAGCACAGGGGATCCTTCCAGGGGTGGAGAGCCAGGAGGTTGCATGGGACTGTGGAGGGCCAGGGATGGCTGCTCTCTAATTTCTCCATCTGGCTGTGCTTGGGCCTCTGCTGTGTTGGCACAGGTCTCTTGCAACCAGGCCTGACTGTGCAGGGTAGGGCAGAGGCCACTAGCTGTATCTGCTGATCTCACAGGGAAAGAGAAGCTCCCGCCCCATTGCTCCATGGGATTCTGGCTGCAATGCAGGTGCTTGCAGACCCTGCCAGCCCCTGAGGACTGGGGGCTGTGGGGAGCACTCACCGATGCCTCACAGAGCCGGTAGAAGTCCACGCTCAGGTATGCTCTGATGCCATCGATGGCTCCAGGGAGGGTGATCCCACGTAGCAACAGGGCGGTGAGGACCACGTAAGGCATGGTGGCTGTAATCCACACAACCTGCAGGATAGCACAGTGCCACTGGGCTGCATAGCCACCGGGTGGGGCGGGAAATGACCAGGGTGCCTGGGTGGCATATGCTGGGGAGGCGGCCTTTGAGGGCAGCCCCACGTGTCGCGGATGCTGCCCAGGGAAGCTGGCTGGAGTGGACTGTGGGTGCCTCCTGTCCTGGCTGCTAAAGTGGGCAGGGGCTGGGTTTCTGATGAGTGAGAGGCTGTGGACGAGAGGACCCTGGGGGTGGAATGAGGGAACTTGCTCCACTGGAGGGCGGCACATTCTGCTCCTCAGGACCTGTTCTGTCACAAGCATAGTGACCGCTGGGGTCAAAACTGCTTGGGTGCCCTCGTACTACCACAGTGCATTCAGAGCAGTGAGAGAGACAGCATGCTGAGACAGCATGCTATGCCTGTCTTCACTCTGTTGTGGGTGATGCCCTCCTGATGGCCTGCCCCAAATAGCAAGTATGGCCCCAACTATGGCCACGTGTCCACCTCTGGCCAGGCTGCAGATACCTATCCACCTGCACCCAACCATGGTGTGTGTCCACCCCTGCCCCAACCGTAGCCCTGTGTCCACCCTCATCTCAATCATGGCTGTGTGTTTACCCTTGCCCTAATTGTGACTGTGTGTCCACCCCCACCCCAACCATAGCCCTGTGTCCACCCCCACCCCAACCGTGGCTGTGTGTCCACCCTCGCCTGACCACTGTCACATGTCCACAGGCCCTGAGGCAGCTCCTCACCTTGCCCGAGGTCTTCACCCCCTTCCACAGGCTGAAGTACAATAGCACGATGACCAGTGCCAGGCAGGCCGTGAGCTGCCAGCGGGGAGGGCCCAGGTCATCGATTCCGCGGCTCTGGTGGAGGTGCAGCACGGCGCGCCTGTGGGGCAGCAGGGATTCTAGAGGCAGCAGCAGCCTCACCCATGCCTGGATGGATGACTGGGCCCAGACACTTGCCCTCGCCCGCTCAGTGTGGCAGGAAGCCTCTGTCTGAGCAGTCAGAGACCCTCCCTCCCTGAGCAGTGAGGGCTGCCCCAGGGGTGCACAGGAAGCTGGGCTTCTGAAAGCCAGCCCTTGCCTCTTGCCCTGGGCACCTCTGCTTTTGGGGCCTGGGGGAAGTAGGCACCTGTGTCTGTGAAGGAACAGAGCCATGGGAACCAGAGGGAGGCTGCCACCCACGGGTAGTCCCGGGCTTCCTCCCAGCTGAGCGACTCTGAGTAGTAGGCTGGCCACACCAGTGCCTGCACTGCCTGAGGACGGTGGCTCTGGACTGCTTACACTGCTCAGCTGCTGGAAGGAGGTTCCCCAAAGCACTGGCTTGGGTGACTGCCCTGGGCTGGGACAGGATCCATGTGTGGCCCTGTCTTCCAGTGGGCTCAGCCACAGGGCATAGGAAGGGGTGGGCTGAGCCTGACACCCATCCTGGATGCTTTCTAACTCACTAAGTACTGGTGACAACCTGCTGGAACCTGCCAGAAAGGTGGAACAAGAAGCACAAACGCATGACCCCAAACCAGATGAAGTGGTCAGTGTCCACTTCACACCACATGAAGAATCAACTCAAAATGGGTGGAATCAACTCAAAGGTTGGTGGAAACCGCAAAGGCCTTGGTAGGCAACAGGCAAATGTGCATGACCTTGGGTTTGGCAATGGATTCCTGGACACAAGATAAATGAAATAATAGACAAATCTGACTTCACTGAGTTTAGAAACTTGTGTACATCAAAGGATTCTATCAACAGCGAGAAAAAGCAAACAACAGAATGGGGAAACATTTCCAATCCACCCGTCTCATCAGAGAATAATATCCAGAATATACAAAGAACTCCTAAGACTCAAGACTCGACAGCAACGTCAGTGAGAAATGTCCCCTTTGAACATGGGCGTGGGCAGGCATTCGTCCAAAGGTCTGCAGCCAGCCACAAGCACTGGGTAAGACGCTCAAGGCGCTAACATGAGGGACCTGCAAGCCAGCTGCAGGGATGCGCCATGCATACTGCCAGATGGCTGCCACCCAAACCCAAGCAGATGGACAACATGAGCAGTCAGGAGGGAGAGAAACTGGAACACCCAGGCATTGCTGGTGGGATGAGGGCCACCATGGAGCTGCACAGCTGTGACCTGCAGTAGTCCTAGGGTGCAGTGACTCCACTTCAGGGTACACACTCTAAGTAAACCAGGGCCTGAGTCCCCTGTGCACCCATGTTCCCAGCCAGATCCACAGCAGCCGCACTACCCAGGTGCCAGGCGCAAGAGAGTGGATGGCAACTGTGGGTGTCATCAAGACAGAATTGTGAGGACTAAGAGTGGACTTGAACTCTGACACTTGATGAGCCTTGAAGATGCACGCTGACTTAAGTGAGAACAAAAGCCCATGCGATTCTGCATGATGGCCCCTGAGTCATCAGCCCCCGGGGACAGAAGGTAGACCTACGGGGGTTGCAGCGGAGTTTCATGGGGACAGAATTCCAGTGTGAGCAGACGCATGTGTCGGGTGGGTGGTGGTGATGGCTTCCATCTGCGAACCTGCGAACACCGTGGAACTGCATGCGAATGGTAAGACGCTGAGATTTAGGCTGAGCACGGTTTACCACCCGTAAGTCCCCCAGGAAGGAAGAACACTTTTCAGATAAACCAGCAAGCAAGAGCTGCTGGAGGGACCATGGGTCAGACAGAAACCTGGGCCCCACAAAGAATAGGCAGGAAAACTGGCAAGGCAGGAGGGTGGAACCGTCCCTTCTCTGGCTTGCATGGGTCTGGGTGCGATTGTTCAAAACAAAAGATAAAACAGTGCACTATGCAGTCCACCCCAGGTGGTGGGAACAAGCTCTGACCACGGCCGCACACAGGTGCACAGACTCAAGGGCAGAGCAGAAGCACACCGTAGGGGCTCTGCAGGGTGGCGAGGAGCAAGAGCCAGGGAGGAGAGTTGAAGATGCACTCGGTGAACGCCACATAGCCACCAAACATGGAGGAGCTGCAGGAGGCTTGCCACCAGTGCAGGTGAGTGGAGGCAAAATGCTAGCCAAGTCACGAGAGAAGTAGAGGTGAGGCCAGGTAGAAGACAGAGACCCAATCATGCCGATACCTGCTGAGCAGGAACCCAGCCAGGGTGCAGACTGTCTCCCTGGATGAAAACAAGAGCCCACTGGGTGCTGTCTGTCAGAAGCCTACTCACTCATGTCCTACCCAGGTCACATGCAACAGGAGAGAACCCAGCAGACAGCTAGGTGGCTGTGTCCTGTTGGAAAACGCAAACTAACCAAGGGGATGTTTCACAACAGAGGGGATCAGAGCAGAGGCGTGACGTTCACAGACATGCGCGCTCCAGGCCACTGCTTAGAAATCAGGGACAGAGCGCATCTGATGGAACACAAGCCCAGCGGGTAATTCAGTGCCCTTTCCCAGCAGCAGAATGGAACAGTCCAAGGCTGTGGAGGGCCTGCGTGACACGGAGGGCAGGAGCTGGGCAGATGGGCACACAACAGCCTGCAGCAGCAGAACGCGCTCTTTCTTTGGAGACAGGGTCTTACTATGTTCCCTGGGCTGGCTTTGAATCCCAGGCTCAAGCGATGCTTGCACGGGGAAAAAGCACATTTTCTTTTCTCCTTCTTTTCTTTGTACTCAGGGTTGATCCCCTAGGGGTGCTTAGCCACTGAGCCACATCCCCGGCTGCCCCCTCCTTTTAAAATTTGAGACAGGATCTCAGTAATTTGCTTAGGGCCTTGCTGAGTTGCTGAAGCTGGCTTCGAACTTGTGATCCACCTGCCTCAGCCTCCCGAGTCTCTGGGATTACATACATGCGTCACTGTGCCCAGCTTTAAAACACATTCTTTTTAAGCACGCAGGGAACTTCACCAACATAAGAGTGTAGATAGAAAGTGCATGTGGAACAGTCACCAAATGTACCAAGTAACAGGCTATAAACAAGTCTCAGAGTATTTTAAAATATTGAAACTTTATGTGTATCATTTTGTCAAAACAAAATTAAATTAAAATTGATAACAGTATATCTAGGAAACCTCCAAATATTTCAAAATTAAAAAAAACCTTCTAAAAATGTTTCATTAGGCAAAGCAGAAATCATAAGAGGGATTAAGAAATTCCTTACCCTGAGTGAAAATGAAAATGCATATCAATCTTTATGAAAGGCAGCTAAACTAGTCTCTTAGAAGAAAAGTCAAATTTATGGCTTTCCCCTTTATATTGGGAAGAGGACGAAGGCAGGATCATGTGTGCATGGAAGTGGGGGAGTCTAGAAACAGCTGGAGCTATGCGACCTGTCCTGGGGTCGTGGAAGCTCACATTTTCCTGGCGCAGGCTTCATACTCGTCGAGGGATTCAGTGACCTTCCCCAGCTCTGAGACTGACAGCAATGAACTGAATCTGCCCTGGGCCTACAATGTTTCCATGCATTGTCACTAGCAGTGGACACTGGAGAAAGGTCAGCCAGGACGGGGTGATGAGACTTCATAAAAATGGGTGAAGGGCTCTTTTCCCAAACAGAAGTGATTCCTGGTGTCCTAACCATTCTATGCTGCTAATCCACAGGCTCCCACTGCTGGCTTTACTTCCCTGCAGAAGCAATTTCTATCATCTGGCTGCCGCCCACTGCCCAAGAAGGAAGCTACCAGGCAGGGTAGCTGGCCAGGCCCCTGGGGGCCGGTGCTGTGACTTCCAGAGAATCCCCCTTGCTGCCAGCCTGCAGGCACAGTGCTGGCCACATCTGGGGAGAGCCTCCTTGTCCTCAACGGCATCGCTGACCCTAGAATCAGAGCCGGTGGGCATCACCAGTGCCATCCTGCAGAGGCCCAACTGTTACTTTCCGAGGACCTGGACAACCTCGTGATCAGATCTACGAGGTGGCACGAGTTGCATATGGCAAGGAAGCCACTCCCGTGCAGGTTGCCGACCCATGGAACATGTGCTTGACTGCCGTCACTACCTTGCCTTTCTCCATCCAGGGAGGGACCTGTGCTCCCTGGCCCTGTAGGAGCCTGCATCTCCTTCATGGAGATCTCCAGTGTAGAGGGGGTCCGAACGCCACACCCTGCAGACCTCTCCATCTCAGTCTTCCATAGTCTGGTTTCTAGAACATTCTCCCTCTTTCCTGCACCATGGATTGCATATCTGAAGACCATGCAGATGAACATGCCTCACACCTCCCAGAAGGAGATGGTGGTTGCTGTGGGCAGCCCCTGGCCCCATGGATTCTGCAGCCGTGCCACATGGACCAAGCCACGCTGAGTCCCACCTGCAAAGTGCACCAGGCCCACTGGCTCCACACCCAGTCACCACACCTCTGCTGCGAGTCCGCCCCAGGCCAGTGTGGATGCTCCTCACATCCCCCAGCCCGCGGCCATCCGCGAATCCTGTGCAATCGCAGGCTTTATGCACCCTCTCTCTGACTGGTCCCTACTCCTTGGTTCCATTGTTTCCTGTTTGCTTGTCACATGCAAGAGTCAGGTCCAACGATTCAGGTGGGAGCTTCTCTGCGCACCACCTGCCACAGAGTGCCCGCTCCTCTACAGCTTCAATGGTGAGATGGTTTGTTTAGCAGACATACCTACTTGCTGTTAAAACCTGGGTTACTTCATGTTTGTAGGTCACAATCCCTTCTGCTAAAGTGTAAGTGGACAGGCGTGAACAGGATCTATGCAACCAGGCACCTGAGGTTTCAACCCCAAAAGATGATCACAGTCTGTGTGAGGTCCTGGACTGCATGATGACCACTGCTGATGACCTTTCCTCTCCTCCAGAACAAGAGGACAGGCCACCCAGCACCAGAGCTGGGGCCCAGCAGGGAGGGCGGCTCCAGGGTTGCACACACTCACCCATGCCTGCCAGCTGGGCCCACCCTGCCCTGCTGTAACTCCATGTCTCCATGACAACCATCTGTCTTTCAGGTAAGACTCTTGTTGAAACAAGGGACCCGAGCATGAGTGTGGTTCCCCCAGAGACTGCTTTCTCTTGCACACACACATCCGGACTCCAGAAGGCTCCTGTGGGGACCTAGGTGGAGGTCACAGCCCCTCCAGGCAAAGCCACCAGATGATGGAGGGGGAGATGCAGGGTTAAAGGACTCAGAGAAAAGCAGATGCCAGGAGAGGAGTGGCCTGCAGGGGGACTGCAGAGGGGCAGACCTGGCAAGCGTTGGCAGGAGGAGACAGAAGACTGGGATGTGCTGGGGTGGGAGAAGTAAGGGGGGCCTTGTGGACAGAGGGACCCGATGAAGAAAATAAAGCCATGTTTGTGAGAAAAGACAAGAAATGCTCATGAAAAGTGGATGGTTGCTGCACCTGTAGGCAGCCTCTCTGTAAAGCCAAGGTGTCGGCCACAGTTCTCAGACAGCACTTGGCTGCAGAGAGCAGAGAGCCCGAGGGCAGCAGGGTCGCCCTGCCCTATGCACAGGGGAAGGGCAGGGAGGGGCGGCCAGAACACAAGCACAGCCTACTCTGACCCCAGGCTTGTCTTCCGCTCAGCTCAGTAGGGTCTCTCTCTACCAGAACACTGCTGAGCTGCAGGAGCACCCCATGGGGTTCCGAAACACACACACCAGCATGCTGAAGGAAGCTCCAGGCAGGAGAAGGGCCCGGGGTTGCCCCCCCGCACAGGCTTGGGAGCAGCAGGGCAGCAATGGAGCCCTCAGGTGCCCTGGTGTGCCCAGTCTTGCCCTCCCTGCCTCCTCCAGGCCTGTGGGAGCTGATTTGGCACTTACTCAAAGTACTCAGCGGCAGGCGTGATCCCGAAAGTGTCGTTGAGGCCGGAGCCGTTGCTGGCGTTGCTGGAGTGGGCGTCGGAGCAGCTGGGGCTGTTCCAGGTGTTGTTGCAGTGGGTCCATGGGAGTTCCGTGGCGAAGGAGGAGAAGAAGTAGTGCAGGGCCCAGGCGATGATGACGTTGTAGAAGAAGCCCACGTACAGCGAGATGAGGATGACTGTGAAGCCCACACCTGGCGGGCAGAAGCACAGCGCGATAGGCAGGAGGCTCATCCGCCCCCTCCCAGCAGCTCCTTCCTGAGTCAGCAGGGCCCTGGCCTCCATGGCAGGACTCACAGAAGGGCTGTGCCAGCTCCATGCTGTGGTCACAGAGAAGGGGCTCCCACCTTCCAGGCCATCTCCTAGCCAGACATCAGCCTGTCTCTGAGGGACACTCAGGGCCATCCAAGGGTATCCAAAGCCACCATGGTACATCTGAGGACCCTTAGGGCTACTAGGGATACACAGTATCATCCAGGCCACCCAGCACACCCACAGGGAAGGTAGAGGCCGTCCATTGCCACCACAGCCACTCAGGGTCAACTAGGGGCATCTGGAGGCTATGCTGGGCCACCCAGGGAAACATGTATGGGGCTACTAGGACCACGCAAAACCATTAAAAACAGCCACCTAAAGCCATCCAGTGTCACCTTGGGCCACCTGGGGACCCCCACACCAACAAGGCCCTTATAGGTCACCCAGGAATGTCCAGTATCTTTCAGAATCATCCAGGGCCATCAACAGTTACCAAGAGACAATTAGGGTCCTCCATGACCATCCACAGCAAGGTAGACCCATTTGGGACGACCAAGGGCACCTGGCACCATCTGCAGTTAACCAGGGCCACCCCTACCCACATGGCCATTCACAGCCATCCATGCTCATCTTCCCCCATCAGGGTCACCCAGACTCACCAAGGGCCGTGCATGACCGTCCATAGTTACCTGTACCCCAAGACCACCCAGGGTCAACAGCATCACTGGGGTTATTTAGTGACCCAGAACAGCCCAGGCCTCCCATGACCATTCAGCCTCCCAGGGTCATGTGTGATCATCCAGAGCTTCCTAGGGCCACCCAGGGCCATCCACGGCCATCTGGGGCCACCCAGAGACAGACAGACCCTGCAGGGTGCTCTCTCCAGGATCATAAAAACCCTCCATGTGGTGGGGCTCCTGGAGAGCTGGAGCAGAGCCCAGCTGTGAGTGGTCCACAGAGTGGGCTTAACCTGATGGCTGGGCAGAGGCTCTGGCACTTGCAAGGCCTCCTGTGGCCACGGGGTTGCCCCTCCCGGCCACTCAGATTCTTGCTGCTGTGGCTCACTTGACCACGCTGCATGTAGACCTCACCTCAGCCTCATTTCTCAGCTCTGATGATGCAACTGGGCTGGGCTGGAGCATGAGTTCGCAGCACCAAAACTCTGCCCTGCCTGCCCGTCACTTGCCATGGTGCAGAAGCGAGCCTTCGGTGTCTTTCTCGGGGAGCGGTGTGGGTTTCTGCCCATGGTTTCACCCTCTGGAGAGGCTGCTTTCATGCTCAAGCACCTCTGTAAAGTTCTCTTTCTACCCAGGAGCAAGAAGAAAGGAACTTATTCATCTTAAGCCCAGGATCAAGAATGCACATGATTCCCCTTGGAAAACGTGCCCAGAGGCAGTGATGGGAAACGCTTGATCGGAGGGCCTCCCCAGCACGCACTGCTCAATGCTAGACCATCTCCCCTGCGGTTCTGTGCCCAAGTGACGCAGAGAGGGGCTGGGTTCCCATGTGGTGGACTTCCGGCAGCCATTTGGCAGGAGGCAGTTCCAAAAGGCACCGTGGACAGTCTTCCCTGGCCATTGGGTTAAAACTGTACCCAAGTCCTCAGCTGGGAACTTGGGGAACTCAAAGTCACCTTTGATCCAACACCAGAATGCATCCAAGTCCGGCGTGAAAAGGGTCTTCTGGGGCCACTGCTGTGTGGAGAGGTCTCCATCCAGGCTTGGCAGCAGAGGGACAGGAGCACCGCTCTTCACAGGAGGGTGACAAATCTGCCACTGCCGAGGTGGCTCCCAGAACAAATGGGCTTGTGTGGTTAGCAGCATGGCCACGACCCTCCTGCACTGCTGTGCAGCAGTCCCCAGCGCCTAGGAAGGCGACTGATCACACTGAGCTCTGCAGGCCTGGCCCCCAAGGCACAGCCCCTCCCAACCAAGCAACTTCACGCAGTTCCTCCTAGCGCCATAGAAGACCCAGCCGCGAGAAGCCTGCGAACCCGTTGCTGCAACAGCCTCTTGTGACTGCTGTCCTCCATGCCACCACGCCCTCCACAAGGAGCTGCCTGTGCTGGCTCTATCATTTAGTGCCCTGGGAACCCATCTCCCTGAGCAGGCAGCACGCTTACTCCTTTACGGGGTTTCCAGTAAAACACTGATCTCCCTTTCTCGGGAAGCTCAGGGGTAAACATGGACTTCCATGAGCTCCTGCTGTGATTTTCCCAGGGTTCTATTTTTCTTAGTACTTCTCTGAGCTCATCTCGTGTGTGTTCTGCTGTTTCCTCAGAGCCACTTTTGATTCTCTCTGGATAAGGGGGAGTTTGCTCAACCACACTAAATCATTACTAACTGCAAAACACTATCATTTTATCACAAGGCGATTTTCTGCAGCATAGAGTTTGTCTTTGGCAAGAAACAGACATCCTGAAAGGAAGTGTCCTGCTACCAGCACTGGCCCACGGGGGAGCAAAGTTCACCCCTCTCATCCACAAGAGCCGGCACTCAGAAGGCTGGCTCCATTTCAGGGGCCCAGCTGGAGGAAGCCCTCCCCGATGGAGCATCCCTGACAGGCCCTTCGAGGGACCCTAGGCAGTTCCAGAGAGAGACACGTGGAGTGGGAAGCAGAGAAAGGTGGGAGGGAGGGAGGAGAGCCTGGGATTCAAGGGCATTCTTCTGCAGGACTGTGCGATGGCTCACTCCAGGGCTGAAGGCCACCGAAGCCTCCTAGCTGCTTTGCTCTCAGGGCTATGCAGACCACGGTGACTCATGGTCTCAGACACAGCTGGCCCTCACTGTGGACTGCACCATGTGACTGCCTGGCTTTCAAAGGTGGACCCCGTCCTGGTTGGGAGCGGGGGCAGCTCCAAGGGCTACAGAGGGCACAACATGGCAATCATCCACCAAGGAACTGCACAACTTTCAGCTCCGAAAATATGACATGGGGCCTTTAGCTATTGTCTTCATTTACCAGGCAGCACTCCTGTTTAGTGAGAGGCATGAAAACCTAGACCGTTTTCCTAACTAGACTTACAAGAAGACTGAGAAGGAAGGAGGAGAAGCATCGGGGAACGTGACTTCTGCCTCACCTACTCCAAGGAGTGGCCACACTCTCCACCCAACTGGGATTCTGTGGACAACTGACCAGCCAAATGAGAGAGAAATCGCCTACTGGAATTGCAGCTTGCTTGGTATTAAACTAATCAAGGTCTTTCTTCTTAGGAAAAGAACAGTCCATTTTTCTCGCGTCTATTCATTGACTGTCCACGGATGCAGGTGTCAGAGCTGGGCACTCAGGTTTGGCGAGTCGTGACTCCCCCAGTCACAGTTATACTGTGTGACCAGACAGGCCTTAACCCAGATGACAGCCTCGAGCTCCTGCAAGCTCCTTGGGGCCCTACTTTGGCCCCAGCATGGCCGTCCAAAGGGACTCGTGTTTGGAGTGGTACAAAGGAGCCTGGGTTGCAGGGGTATGTGCAGACAAGGGCTGCGAGGGGGGGAGCAGACTGCTGCCCTGCGATGTCCCTTTCACATCCTCGCACACACTGGGGCCACACCGTGACCTCATTTCCCATCACTGAGTGCCGACAGCTGTGTCCGCCAAAGTCAGTGTCCTCTGGCCACCCAAAGCAAGTGTGTAAGGATTCCCAAGCACTTTGAAGTTCTTGGAAATTGCTTATTGTCATTCTATAGACCGCACAGTAAAAATCCACTCCGGCAGTTCTGCTGGAGAATGTGCCTGCAGTGTGACGTTCAGATAGAAAGCAGCTTTCTTCAGCTGACTGCAAGCTCCGTGCCTCTGCGGCCACCCCTCCACCAGCACCTGCTTGTTGAGAGAAGGTGGTTTGACTCAGGATTCTGCTGCCAGCAGCAGGGGCACAGGGCCGAGTCACCTAAGGAACTTATGACACGCTCCAGGCTTGAAGGGGGCGAGTCGGACAGACCAAAACATGCACTTGGCACTGCTGCAGCTCGCACGGCAGCACACGGTGCCAGTCCTCACCTCTGACCCAGCACACCACAACTATGCAGATGCCACCTAAAAGTGAACCTCAGCCACAGCTTGCCCCGGCCACAGCCTTTAAAGCAACACCATCTACTACCAGGCAGAGCCTGGGAGGACTGCACCAGCCCCTTGCACCTGGCCTGCTAGTCCCTGGCCCTGGTAGGTCAGCACTGCAGAAAGTCGACAGCCCAACGTCCGACCCGACTCCAGCATCTGTTTCCAGAGTCCCAGCGCCATTCAGTTATGTGCTGTTCTTCTCCAAGGGGAACGGAGGAGACAGAGATGTGTTTCAGGCAGTTCTTTTTTCTTTTCCTTTCTTTTGTTTGGAGGGGGGATATAGGGGACTGAACCCAGAGGCACTTAATCACTGAGCTGCATCCGCAGCCCTTTTTATTTTATTCTGAGACAGGGTCTCGCCAGGTTGCTGAGGGCCTCGCTAGGTTGCAGAGGGCCTTGCCAGGTTGCAGAGGGCCTTGCCAGGTTGCTGAGTCTGGCTTCAGACACTTGGTAAACTTTGCTCTGCATTTGGATCCTGCCAATGAACTCCCAGTGCCGCCATGTGTCCCCAGAGGGTCTGCCCCACTCTGAATATATAGGTGGGTGGTGGCGGACAAGGAAGTCTCTCTTTATGTAGTTCCATTTTAGTGTCATCCAGAGAATCATTTAGCCTAGGAACAAATTGCTAATGTCTTAACAGTCACACTGGCGGGGGTAAGGAAGGAGGAGCATTGTAAGGACTGGGAAGAGCCAGCTTGCCGTCAGTCTTGGCATTTCTACTGCCACCGTGGTGAGCCTGTCCTTCCAGGGCAGGCCTGCAGCTGTGAGGGGACATTTGTCTCCACCACTGACAGCATGGAGATGCACACCCTGTGAGACTCACCGCCTGTCACAGAGACTGTGGGCTCTGCTCTCCTCCAGGTCACCAAGTGTCCACGACCTTCTGAGGCCCCCAACACTGGCTTCTCAAGGACTGTATTCCTAGCAAGGGCCTTCTGTCTGAGGGCACCTCTCCCGTGTCTCCCTCAGGAAGTGCCCCCAAAGCCACATGGGACCCAGGCTTCAGGAGGCAGAATTGGCACAGGGACTGTGTAACCTGAAGCCTGGACAGGTCTGGGATGGAATCCTGCTCTGCTTTTCCTGGACAAACCACTCAAACCCTCTGATCATCCATCAGAGTCTGTCTCCAGCACAGGGAGAGAGCATGGCCTGCCCTGCCAGGGCTCTCATGGGGATGAATGAGCTAATGCCTGGGTGGCGAGCTGCTGGGCCACCTGGGCTCCAGATGGGTGGTGTGCCTCATGGTGCTGAGGCCTTGCATCTGCACCTCAAAGGTAGGTGAAAAACCAGATTGATGACACACAGGTGATCCCGACAGACAGGTGAGAGATGGCAGGAAAGATGACCTACGTGGGTATAGATCACTAGGTGATACAGATGACTAGATAAGACAGGCAGGTAGATGACAGATGATACAGATAGATCAATGGCTGATGGATGGATGGATGACAGCTGACAGATCAACAGGTAGGTGCTGCATAGCTACAATTTCAATACCCTGACAGAGTAACACTTCTGAGGACTGTGGATGGCCTCACCTAGGAGCAAGGGAGTGTGTGCTCTGATCTCGATCACAGCATATCTTTAGGGCAGGACCCATGCAGACGGGGGAACTGCCTAGGTCTTAGCCATACAAGGACCACATGTGCACACTGGATGGCCTGCTCTGAAAGCCCCAGAGCTTTGGTGTGCTCACACAGGGGCAGAAGGACTCATGCATGCCATTACCTTTAAGGATGGGGCAGATCTTCCAGATGCCGGCAGCCCCTTCCCTGTTGAACTGCCCGAGGGCTAGCTCCATGTAGAAGAGTGGCATCCCCGCAATGACCATGAAGAGCAGATAGGGCACCAGGAAGGCACCTGTGGACATGCAGGCTGTGAGCTCAGGGCATGGAAGGGGGTGCCTTTCCTCATCTGGGCTCAGGGCCTGCTGCTCCAGTCTTGAGCAGGGCCTTTTGCATCCAGGGACCTGTTTTGGCCGGCCACCCTCCAAGGGTGAGTCCGCAGCTATGGTGGACATCCTGCCACCTCCATGCCTGTCTCCTACTGTTGCTAGCACCCTGACCCGTCCCTTCAGAAACCTCTGGCCACCCCGACCCATGCCATGAGGCCAAACCCAGAGCTGAGTGTGGAAGATCCAGCCTACTACTAGCTATGCTGCCCTGCAGGTCCAGCCCCACCCATCCTCATCCAGACCCACTTATCTCTCAGGGTCTGCTGCCAGCACCTCCCCAGATCCTCCTCGGGTCCCAGCACTCAGCCTGCCTCTGCCAGGGGCCACAGTTGAGGTCCTTGCTGACAGGAGCTGTGGGGGCTGGCAGCCCTGCAGGGTATGCTGTTCTCTGTATGCCTACTCCCTCCATCCCCCAACGAAGGCCTCGACCCCAGGCTTCCTAAGTCCCTCGCGCTTTCCCTAAGCTGACATCAGTGAGAGAGGAATTTGTGATGGCTCTCGGGGGATATAGGAGGCCTGGAGAACCCTCAGCTCTGTCTTTGGCAAATCCTGCTCAGGCCTTGGCCTCCTCATCCTGCAATGGGCATCACAGGGCCAACTAGCAGGTGTGCTACAAGTCTTCCTGAGAAGTTCCTCTACCCTTCCCAGGTTTGGAGGCAGGGACAGCATGCCAAGATGGACACTTGGGCATGAGCACCACTGGACTTGGCTTCTCCAGGTGCTCCAGGTGACTGCCCCATCCCAGCTGCTGACCCCAAAGCAGTCACGGTTCTCTGGCTGCTTGAGGCCAAGAAGTGGGGTCAGGACCAGTGCAGGCACCTGTTTCAGGTCATCTTCTGCTCCTCCAAGTTCAAGTTCTATGTACTTTTTAAACACTGTTTAAGCCATTCTTTGGCCCTTTGAGAATTCTTTCCAAAATGAAAACAACCATTGGAAACAGGTCAGGACCTAGGTGCCTCCACCTTCCTCCTGGTTTCCTCTTTCCTAGCGTCATCTTGCTCAGCTGTGAAGATGCAGCACAGACCACAGCTTTGCATTCTTCACCTGGGAGCATCTGCACCCCCTGCATCTCCAGTGTCTGGGAAGACTGCACCCATTGCACCTCCTGCACCTGGGAGAGCCTGAACCCCCTGCATCTTCTGTGCCTGGGAGAGCCTGCACCCCTTGTATCTATTGGATCTGGAAGAGGTTGCACCCCCTGCATCTCCTGTGCCTGGGAGAGCCTGCTCCCATGGCACCTCCTACTCTTGGGAGAGCCTGCACCCCCTGCACCTCCCGGACCTGAGAGATCCTGCACCCATTGCATGTCCTGGACCTGGGAGAGCCTGCACCCCCTGCATCTCCTGGGCCTGTGGGTGTGCAGCAACCCTGCCTCCAGCAGCAGGGTGGTATGATTTTGCCAGGGAACACGTGTTTCCTAAGAACACTGCTTCCCGCTTCCCTGTGGCTCCACCTGGCAGGAGGAGTAGGCCCCAGATGGCACTCACCTCCACCGTTTTTGTAGCACAGGTAGGGAAACCTCCAGACATTGGCCAGGTCCACAGCAAAGCCAATGACTGACAGCAGAAAGTCGATCTTCTTGCCCCAGGTCTCCCGCTCCTGAGCCTCCTCGGGGCTCTGAGGTGGGTTGATCAGTGTAGAGTTTGTGAGCTGTACCCCGTTCTGCTCCTTGACCAGGATGAGCTCCACTCCCCTGGGGCCCATGGCATTGGGCTCCTTAGCTGGAGCCACCACAGAGGACATGGGTCCCACGGAGCATCTGCTCTTACTCATGGGGAGGCTGGAGCCTAGGGCTTCTGTACTTCTTCTCCTTGGTCTTCAGCCAGCATGAAACACACACAAGAATGCACTGATGTGATGGCAGGACTATAGGTGGGCCCAGGGCAGCAGCAGAGACCTGAGGTGCTTATGTTCCCTTGGAAAGGAGCAAATACGTTCCAAGCACTTGAGTGACACTGGTGGGGTGAGGTGGAGACACTAGATCTCACTGGGGGGACCAGCCATGTGAACCCTGAGACAGACCTGCACACCCCACCCCCCACCCCAGCTCCTGTCTCAAACAGGGCTTGACCAGGTTTCTAATAATGATGCACAGGAGTTACGGCCCCTTCCTCACATTCCCAGAGAGTCATTCCGTCATCTTCAAAGAGCACCAATAGTAGGTCTCTGTAACAATGCTTATGTATTCTTTATACTTGGTAAAACAAAGAGCACAATTTAATACCAAAACCAGCCATGGTAACTGAAAATTTAAAAATAATCACAAGAGCTTATTCAAGAACACCTATATTATTGAAATTCCCAGGGGCTTCTCCATGTCCACTTGCCCAGGGCTTCTCCAGATCCACTTGTGCCTCAAGGTTTTCTCCATGTCTACCTGTGCCCAGGGCCTCTCCATATTCACCTGCCCAGAGGCTTCCTGTGCCTCACCTGAGCTGCATGGGGAATTATGCAGGACTTCACTGGGGGATGGGCAGCTGCCACACTAGCCACTTAGCAGGAAAATTGCTCTCAATTACTTTTGCAAAGCCCTGGGCAGAGTGGAGGAGGGTCGGACACTCACACAGTGACAGTGGTGGCCCTGGGCATTGTTTCCACTGTGCACACTGAGTAGTCTGGGCAGCAGGGCAGCTGTCTACTGGGGTAACTTTCCTCTGTATCCAGAAACAGAAACTCCTGCTGGAAATCAATGCATGTATCACTTCTCTGTGGCCTCTTTGCTGTGGGGTGACAGACCCAACCCTCATGGTTCTCAGAAAGCCAGGGGGTGGCTGTTGCAGTGAACAGTTGGGAGAAGGTGTGAGGTTCAGATCAGCAAATCCCAGGCCCTTTCGCTTCATCCCAACTCTTGTGGGTGCGGAATCAGGCCCCTTCCTGCCCTGGAAAAGGGTTCAGCATCTGGATGGAGCAAGTCTCCTCCAGAGCTTGGGACCTCAGAGGAGAGGTTTGTGTACAGTGGGCAAAATGCAGCCTCTGAGAAAGCATCTTTCCTCCCCGTGCCCAGTTCAGGAATCTGCTTGCTGATAGGCTGTGCCCTCCGGGTGGTTCCCTGCTCTGGGATTGGGATCCCTGAGCAGCACCCCCAGTCCCTGTCCCTTCTTCGAAATCAGACAAAAACCGCGCCAAACGAAGCACCTCGCGGACTGACAAAACCACCCCTATGGGACATGGGTTAAAGTCCCTAGCTCACCATACCCCGGGTGGTGTCCCGTCCGTCAAGGAGGACAGGGCGCCCCAGCCACAACCACAGACAGCCGCGCCTCCCAGGAAGCGGCGACCTTGGCACCTGCCCACAGGGTCCGTGGTGCTCCGCGGGCGGGTATAGGAGTCCCGGCCCCACACACACCTCTCAGCTGGACAGCGCTCCACACCCCTACTGTTGGCGTCTTTGAGAGACCGCACTGTCTCTCGGACGCGGAGTCCCCGACGGCGCCCGCCAGTGGCTGGCTCCCCGCCGCCCGGTCTGCCGAGCGAGCGGCGCGCCCGAGGAGGATGCGAGGGGGCCGCCTGTGCAGCGAGCGACCTCGGCCTTTACCTGCTTCCCTGGGCCTCGGCTGTGCGCTCAGGTCCGGGCAACCCAAAGTCCGCGAAAGCTCGGCTGCTCTGAGTGGCTGCAGCCTCGGGCTCTTATCTTGTCGCGGGGGTCCGCCCCGCCCCGCCCGCTTTGGCGGTGGGGGGGGGCTGGCTCCTCCTCTGCGCCCGCCCGCCCCGGGTGGGCGGGGGACAAGCTGGGGCCGCGCCCCTGCCCCGCCCCACCAGGTCATTCACAGCCCAGAGCATCCTGTGTCCTCAGCTCTTAGGCTGTAGAGCGAACCGCCCGGATCTCCCGCGTCCAGAAACCTGGGCCGCGTGGGAGCTGGGGCACCTCTGGGTCCGGTAGAGACCAGGGGCTTCCAGGCAGGAGTTGCCTGAGTTTCCCACTCTCGCTTGCACTCACAGGGCAGCCGCACCCTCAGGTGCCTGCCCAAGCGGCTTCCTAAGCTTACAGGTCCCCCGAGGTCCCCTAGAAGCAGGGGCCCATTGGGAAGCAGCAAAGCGGGTGTGCAGCGAACTGAGTGGGAGCAGGCTCGGCTTAGCCTCACCCAGCCGCCCCCACCCGCTCTCCTCTCACCTCCAGACTCACCCTGATGCTGCAGAACTCCCCACCCTAACCTTTAGACCCTCCTGACCCTCCTTCCTGTCATCTGTGCTCTGCTAACATCTCCAACCTGCCTCTCCGCAGAGGTGGTGGGCAGGGCTACAGTGGTGTGGTGGCCCTATTCTGCCAGAGTTCCCTGCCCTGCCCATGGTGGTCAGGACCTCTTTTCCTAGGGCCACACACCCTGGCCTAGGACGCTGAGGTCCAGATCCACCACCCACATATGGTTGTCCATCCTTCTGTGGCCCCCAGCAGGGCCCCAGGGCAAGGCCATGGTCTCCACGCTCTCCAGGACAAGGCAGGAACTGTGCCTTCTTGCTCTTCGCCTGAAGCAGGGCTCATGGATGGGAAAAAGGGAGCTCCAATCAGTCTCCCGGTGAAGGTTTCCAAGGACAGACTCTACAAGCCTGGGTGGTGGATATCCAGCTCCAGGACCCAGGACCCAAAAGGACTCTGACAGAGTGCCATCAAGCCAGACCCAGGACAGCCAGGGGTGGAGAAGGTGCCAGGGTGAGTGGCTGGGCCCTGCTTCTGCACCCTGTGGGTGACCGGAAGCCTTCCTCCCATGGGGCACCCTTTGACTTTCCCCAATGTGAATTGCTTTAGAGAGGGGTGCACATCACATCCCTGCTGACCTGTGCACAGACGATGTCCCTGTGTGCCTGGGACCCCAGAGTGCCCTGGCTCCTCACCTTCCCATCTGTTCCACTGTGCCCCATGCCCTGTGGCCTCGCTGCTTCCCCTCAGCCTCCTAACCATGAGGTTGGGGCCAGACAAGAAGCCTCCTAAGAGACTCCTCCAGGCTAGATTAGAACCCAGCAAGAGGAAGAGGGGACTTTGTCTCAGTCCACCAGGGCTGCTGTAACAAAAATGCCACAGGCAGGGGTGGAAACAACATCCATTTCTCATACAGGGAAGTCCTGTATTGAGGAGCCACAGATCTGGTATCTCCCAAGGACTGCCTTGAACTCCAGTGGGTTTCTCTGGTGTCTCTACAGGCAAGAGGGGACCAAGCTCCCTGGTCCTGTTCCTGAGGGTGGAGCCCTCTAGACCTGAGCCCTCACCCCCCAAGGCCCCACCTTCTAGTACCTTCACAGAGGGGTTAGGATTTCAACACCAGCATCTGGGGAACAATTTAGTCCATGACCCACAGAGAGGTGATGTGCCAAGAGGCACCACAGAAGGGGTCCCTCTGCCTGCCATGGTCAACAACACCAGTCTCCAGAAAGAGGAAGGAGCCCAGAATGGGCCCAACCAATAGGCTAAGAAGACAAACAGCCACTCAGGGAGGAGGTTCTGCAAGTAACCAAGGGGAGGTCATTTGAGTAGAAGAGCCGGAGGATGTCATGTGCAGCTGTTACAGGAAACACACGACAAAATCCCATGTGGGAAAGAATCAGCCCAGAAGCAGTGCAAAGTTGGCCCAAACCTCCCAGGGTACAGAGGTGGGAGCACACAGGTAGGGGCCACTTCCCTTGGGAGCATGTGAGGAGGTGTCCCCTCCTTAGGGAGCATGCGGGGAGGAGCCACCTCCTTAAGGAGCATGCAGGGAGTGGCCACCTCCTTAGGGAGCATGTGGGGAGGGTGCACCTCCTTAAGGAGCATGCAGGGAGGAGCCACCTCCTTAGGGATCATGTGTGTAGGGACCACCTCCTTAGAGAGCACACAGGGCCACTTCCCTAGGGAGCACGTGAGGAGGCACCACCTCCTTAGGGAGCACACAGGGAGGGGCCACCTCCTTAGGGAGTACACTGGGGAGGGCCACCTCTTTTACTGATGTGCATTTGCAGACAGACTGTGCGTTATTCATGTGCAGCTCAGGGTGGCGTAGGGCAATCACATGTCACCTCTGCCCAGGTCGAGAAAGAGCACCCCACACTCAGAGTGGTCCATGCCTGCTGCACCTGGCTCCTAACCACTTGCATGAGGGCGCAGGAGCTTTGGATGTTCTCAGAGCAAAGCAGCCCTGGGGGCTGGGCCCACAGCCAGGCCCCGATGGCAAAGGGAGCAGGAGCTGTGCGTCTCTCTCCCCTCGCGACAGGTGCACTTTCTGGACTTGCGCAGGTAGAACCAGCGCAGTTGGTTGTGAGTTGATTAAACCTGATTTAGCGGCCGACCTTTGCATGCCTGGAACTTTGCCCTAAATGCCAAGCTGGCTTTATAATGGCTGCTGTGGCTGCTGTCAGTTCAGGGCACTGTATGGGAGCAGGCAGAGCTGCAGAGCAGCGTTGCTTCCTGCCAGCCCTCAGAGCAGCCTCCCCCTGCTGGGGACCAGGCATAGTCCACAGGAGAGCCAAGCTGCTGGCTGCTATTGCCAACCCAGCCTCACCCTCAGGCGCCCCCAGCCTTGCGTGCTGCCCACCTTGGAGGGCCTTCATGCTGTTGCCCTGCATCCTGACCCAGAGCACACTACACCCCTGACTCAGAAGGTGGCCTGGACATAGGCCATGCGTGATGTCAGGGTTACAGCTGCAGAATTCCCGGGAGGCTGAAATGGAGGCTGAAATAGATAGACATGGACTCTATCTGAACCTCAGGAAGCAATCAGGTTATGCAGGGTAAGTGGGGGTGAGCCCCTCCCAGTGTTCCAGAGAGAACAAACAAGAGAAGCCACGTGGAGCTTTAGCCAATTACAGGATCGAGGTTGTCAGGAGACTCAAAGGAGGCCAAGGCTGGAGGCTGCCGGTTTGGCAGGGCTGGCTCCTCTGAGCACTGCAGACCGGCTGCCAGCATTCCCTCCACTGCCATGGTTGGAGCCTTGGTGGCAGATGCATCACCTGGACTCTGCCTTTGCCTTCATGTAGCATCACCCTGGGTGTCCACTTCCCATTTTCCTATTCCACAGGACACCAGTATGTTGGTTCAGAGCCACCCTGATGACCTCATTTTAACCTGATTACCTCTGTAAAGGCCCCATCTCCATGAGATGTGGGCTCAGGGCTTCAAAACATGACTGTGGAAGTGCATTTCCACCACAAAAAACGAACTCATTTCAGGAAGGGGACATTTCGAAGATGGCAGAGCCTTAAATCACACGTAGCAGCTTGGGGCATTTCATCTGGACATGATAAGCAGGGCAGGGGAGCTGGCTCCAAGTATCCTGACAGAGTCCAGGAAGAGGAAACTCTCAGCAGCCGTGCCTGGAGGGACCAGGAGGGACCAGGGAGGGACCAGGGAGGCACCTTGGGTCCTTCAGGGGCCCTGGCCAGCTGGGCTGGGGATTGGAGTCCATCACACTCCCTCTGTCAGCACACCCTCTGAGCAATGGTCCTTTCCTTAGATGTAAGGGGACAGTGGCCATCATCAGATTGGCAGCTATCCTCCCAGCCTGGCTCCGCCCCATAGTGTTGCTGGGAAAGGGGGCTGGTGCACACTCCTGGTGCGTCCCATAGAAGTCTAGCTCAGACACTGGACGTGGGCTCTCACTGGAGCCTGCAAGGCTCTGGGAAGCTGATGGGCAGGGAGGGCTGTGAAGGGAAACGGTACGGCCGAATGAGAGGCCTAAGGGGGAGTGTGCATGGATTGCCAAGGGTGGGCCTGGGTCCAGGGCCCTCAGGTAGGGCCAGGCCCTGTGTAGCATGGCTCCAAGAACACAGAAGGAGCTGGCCTGGTGGCCACCTGGGTCCACATGCTCACTGCTCCCCCCTCTTCTCATACCCACCCCAGGAGGCCCTTGGACCTCTCTGTTGACTTTGGCAAAGGCTCACTGGCCTGAGCTTCTCCCTAGAGTCCTCATGCACTGGCAGACTGGCAGATCAAGGCTTTGAGAGGCTGGTCCTTCCGACTTGTCACCAGGAGTACAGAGGGCCCGCTGTGCATGAGAAGGAAGCCCTTGCCCCCTAGGCATAGTGAGTGCTCATGACCGGACTGCCCCTTCTCTACTCTGCTTTATGTCACTGAGACTGTCCGAGAAGGCCTGCTGGCCGGGCAGCTTGGAAGCTGTGTTTCTCCACTGCCCTTGCCTAGGGAAGCCCCTGTCTGGCACAAAGAGGAAGATGCTCTTGGCCACTTGGCTGTGGTCCCCACGGCTCATAGGGCATCTTCTCCTGTGTGCGGAGGGTCCCTGCATCTTCTGCTCAGCTCCTGAACTTGGGTAAAGCTGCCCCTCCGCCTCTGCCCCTGCAAACCTCCATCCTACTCCCTCTAGGTGGCGATCTGTGTGCCCACTCTCCTTCCTGGTGAGGTGTTTGCTTATTTAAACTGAGCTTTCTTGGGAGTTTTCCCTTGAGATGATGATCGTGTTTCTTCATTGGCTAATTTTCTGTCTTCTAATCATTAAGGCATCTCCCAGATTGCACCTGATACGTTAAGCCCCAGAGCCAATGGCTCAGCTTGCACCTTGCAATTCTTTCATTGCCATTTGTGCTTATTTGATCATGGTGTCCACTTGAGCTGCGGAAATGTGCACAGCCAATGGACCTCTAATTTGCCACCACAGCAGAGACACGGCCCCACAGGCAACTATGGGTCTGAGCCAGTTCCCAAACCCAGATCCTGGAAAGAAGGGCTGGGTGCACCTGGGAGAGACCCTGCTACACACAGACACTGCAAATGGCACATCTGTTCCATCAGGCACCAAAAAGTCATTTACGGGGTGTCTGTGCTTCAGCAAGCAACACCAAACTCCAGCTCTGAAATGGCACTAATCCCCAGGGCTCCACTGAGCCACGTGACCCCATCAGAGCTAAGCCTTACTCAACAGATAACTGGCATTTGGCAGGTCCACTGCTGATTGTTACCCCAGCGTGGAACACACAGGGCAGTGAGATGTGCTCAGCGTCTGCAGATCTGCAGGGGCAGGTGGAGGGGGTTGAATGCTCCCTGGCTGGCCTGCTCCTATCCGAGTCCTCTGGAGCTGCGGGTTCACCAGGACTGGAGCTGGGCCTGGAGGCACATGTCTTGGAGGCCAACAGGTTATCACAAACCTAGGCAGGGGGACTCCCACTCCCCTGTGCTCCCTGCTGGGGAAATCTCATGCTCCTGGCCTGGGAGCACCTTTCCCTCTCCTGACTCTGGGGAGTGACCTCAAGGTGCAGTTTAAGACAGCCATGTGCCGAGTCTTGCAGCCCGGTGGTGTCTCCCAGATGGCCACTCCTCCCCATAGCACAGGGCTGACTTGTGGAATTGACCTGTGAACTGGAGGCAAAAGCCCTGCGATGCCTTGGTGAGAGCACCTTACTAGGTTGGAAGAAGAAAGTCAAAATTGCAGAGTTTGCACCTGGATGAAGTTTCTGTGGGCCCATGGTCTGGGACCGGTCAAGAGGGAGAGGTAGCCTGCGGCACGTGGCCCTTGGCTGCGCAGGAGGAAGTGTCGAGCTAGCTGGGCCTCTTGGGTTTGTGAGGCCACACACAGCCCCAGGGAGTGCTGCTCAGCTGTGTCCTGTGTGCCTTCCAGGCATCCACGGAGGAGCCGCTGGCACAGGCAGATCTAGCACGCATGCTGATGCCCAAGGCTCTGGGCAGTTCTCAGGCTCCAGCCTGTGCTAGAATCCCCTGGGTGAGTGTCCCCCTGCATGTAAGCATGGATCCCTGGGGCTCCCAGATACTCCGACAGCTCTGAGGTGGGCCCAGGGGTGGGCATGTGTATCATGTACCTTGGTGCTGCCAATGCCATCAGCTCAGGAACCCTTTTGAGAAACTGCCCCAGCTGAACCACTGGAATTGATGCTGTCTGGAGGTCACAATGTCATCAGCAGTGCAGGGTACAGATAGTCAGTTTTGCACAAGAGTGGAAGATTGCTCCGAGAACACATTTCCTCTCCCAGGGAGCATGCCCCAGGGCCATCACAGGAACTCACAATCCCCAAGGCATTGTGTTCCTGGCAGCCCACCAACAGCTGTTCTTCTACATGCTGACCCCCTCAAGTCTGGTATGGACAGCGACTCGCCAGGATTGGGGCATGGGCTCAAACAGGTCCCAAAGACCCAGGAAGTGGCAAGTCCCCTGGGGCAGGGAGATGCTCCTCTGATGCCCAGCTCTGGCTTTAGAGGAGTTCCTCATGACCATCTGACAGGGACAGTGGAATGGAGCTTACGTCACATGTGTATGTGCAAAATATGCTGACCCCCTGGGAAATGGGTCCTCTCGTGACAGTCACACTCAGCAGACATACAGGCAGGAGAAGGTTGGGGTGCTGGCCCCAACTGATTCACCAGCATTGGCAGGTGGTCCTGCTACACAGAGGGAAGCCAAAGAAAGCTGAAATCAGTAACAGGATCATTCTGGAAAGATTTCATAAGTACTTATGTAGAAAATCTTAAGGAATTTTCAAACTCACCACAGAACTAATGCACAAGTTTAGCAAGGTCATATGTTAAGATAAAAATCAGTTGTATTTCTAGATCAACCGTAAATAAAGCAGGAAATAATTTCATTTACAACAGCATCTGCAACATGAGATGAGTGTGAGATTGTGCCCTAGAAAACTAGAATCTACTGCTGAAATGAAAAAGGCCTGAATAAGTGGGGAGAGATTTCTTGTGCATGATTAAAAGTTTGATAATATTAAGATGTCAATTCTCCCTCAAACGAGACAGATTCAACTCAGCCCCAACCAAACCTTTAATTTGCTCCTTTGAAGAAACTGGCAAGGTGGTTGGTGAAATGCCTTTGGGTCCTAGAGTAATCAAATGATCCTAGGAAGAGCAAAGTTGGATGGCTGGGAGGTGCCACACACGCTCCCACCATTCCCACAGACCAGGCTGTCTCCTGAGCTCACGTGGCCATCTGTGTCCCTCTCTGAAAACAGCTTTCCTGGGGTGTAAGTTACACAGCATTTCCAATGTGCAGTTTGTAAGTTACTTGTGCGGCATGGACACTGACCAGTGGGGACAGTGCTTGGCCACCCTGGGGTGTCCTGGGCCCTCTGCCTCCTCACCTGCCTTACCCGAGG
Source organism: Aplodontia rufa (assembly GCA_004027875.1). Taxonomy (NCBI): domain Eukaryota; kingdom Metazoa; phylum Chordata; class Mammalia; order Rodentia; family Aplodontiidae; genus Aplodontia; species Aplodontia rufa. The sequence goes on from PVKS010009763.1 coordinate 35,487, forward strand.
CACCCACAGATTTGCAACCACAGATGGGCATGCTCCTGGCTTGCACATGCATGAGGGTCAGGTAAGTGCTGTTTTTGCATCTGTTGTCTCAGCGTGAGTCCTGTCTCACCATGGTAGTGTCCACCATGCAGATACCGTCCATCCCTGATGGACACCTGTGGTCACTCTGTCTTTGCACGGATGCAGGCTGTCAAGGAAAGGGTGGTCATTTGGTAGATGTGTGTGACTGTTTTCAGGAGTGGATGGATTCACACAGCAGGGCACCGTGGCACCTCCCTGTGAGCTGTGCACAGCCTCACTGATGCCTACACAGCCAGTTATTTGGTCTTGGACACTCAGACTCCTTCATGGTGATGCTGCATTGTGGCTGACACGTGCATTTCCCTAACCAGAGTCTGGGCTGCTCCGTGGTCCGGCTGCAGCCAGTGAGGTGCCTCAGGGACCTGCTGAGACCTCTCGTACTTTGGGCTTCGTTGCTGTTAGGAGGTGTGTAGGGTCCTTCACATACATTGGGTGCAAGCTCTTTTTCAGATCAGTGCTTGGCAAATGTTTTCTCCACTCTGATTATCTGTTTATTCTCTTGGTAGACTCAGAGAGCAGAAATTATTAATATGGATGAAGCCTGGTTTATTACCTTTATTTCTTCTATGGATCCTGTTTTAGTGTTATATGCAAGAACTCTTTACTAAATACAGATTACAAAAGATTTTATACTATGTTGTCTTCTGACATCTTTAAAATTATAGATTGTACACTTAAGGTCTCCTCTAAATTGACGTGCTATCAGGTATGGATCCATGCTCTTTATTTTACATCTAAATATCTAATTGTTCTGTCACTCTTGTTGAAGAGTCTTTTCTCCACCGAGTTGCTTTTGCATTTTTGTTAAAGTCAACCTAGCACACACAGGGGTTTATTTCTGGACTGTTTCACCTATATCAATGCCAGTTCACACATGGGCATTGGGCTGAACAGTATCCCTCCTGAATCTGCAGGAGAAGCCCTGGCTCCAGAGTGACCTGCTCAGCAGGGGCTGTGCACCTTGCCTGTCTTCCTTTCGGCCCATCCCTGTCTCCCGCTCTAAGTATGCTTCTCATACCACCACCCTGGTCTTGCCTTCACATTGAATTTGACAATTGCTATTTTTAGTTGGGGTGCTCAGACCACTGACATTCGGCGTGACCATTGACATTCGCCGTGAACATTGGTATGGTTGGGCTCCTTTCCTGCCGTCTTTCCATTGAGAAGTTTTAATTTTACTCCCCTTGCCCCTCCTTCCTTAGCTGTACCTCTGCTGTGCTAACTCTGTGTCCACCTTCCAGGGACATCCTGCGGCTTCCCACAGGGGGAGAGGTGTGTCACAGTTATCTGCTTTGCCCCTTCCTGCTGCACATCTTACTTCCATGCATGCTATGAACCCCAGCATTCGTTGTCCATTTTGCTTTACTTAGCCAGCCATCTGTCCCTCTCTTTCAGCTGCCATTTTTAAAAGAGATCTCATTAATGAGAAAAATGTGTTTCTGGAATGTCACATTCCTTTGTGCAGAAGCAGATTTTGAAATGTATTACTTTCCTTCTCCTTCTTTCAGCTTTTGCATGTTTGAAAAGGCTTTATTTCTGTTTGGAGAGACTTTTGCTGGGTGTAGAATTCTGGGTTGACAGGTGCCCTCTCTCTTGTGCTTCATAGATGTTGCATGTTATTTTTTTCCCACTGAAATCTGCTCATAAGCATTTCTTTAATCCTCTGTAAGAAACATGTCTTTTTTTTTCTGGCTGACCGTTAAAGATTTTTCTCTTTATCATAAGTTGTTGTACCTTTCACCATGAAACTTGAAATACTTTTTGTCTCCCTCCTCCTTGGGGGACTCTGCTGGCATGTGTCCCACAGCTTCCTGACCCTGGGCTCACTTTTGTCTTTGTTCTCCATTTCCTTTGGAACAGTTGGCTTGGTTCATTTACTTTCTCTTTGGAGATGCTAAATCCACCTTAATCCCAGTATACTTTGCATATCAGGCATTGAAGTTTTTATCTCCAGATTTAGATTTGTATATTTTTACAATCTTCCATGTCTCTTCTAAGCACATCCACCTTTGCTTGCTTTTTGAATGATGTAATAATTATAGTGATTGTCAATGCAGCCACTGACTATCACCAGAGTCATTTTGGGTTGTTTCTATTGATTATAGGTCATGTTTTTCTACGTTTTTGCATTCTGGTAATTCCTGATTGGATGCTAAGCACTATCAGTTTTACCCCAAGTGGTGGGTAATACTGTGCTCCTGTGAATATTCTGGAACTTTGGTTTTGGCTGCAGATGAGTTGTTTATAAATAGTTTGGATGTTCTTTCAGGTCTTGCTTTGAAGCGTTGTTGGGTTGGAGCAGAGTTTGAGGCTAATACTTCCTCACTGCTGAGGCAAACCATCTGAACTTCCCATGTGGGGACCTGCACTTTGAAAAGGCAGAGATTGCACTTTGGTCTCTGGTCTTTCGTGGTGACAGGAAGCAGAACTTGTCACTCAAGAGATTATATCAGTGCCAACAGATCTCAACACTGCAGTGGGGCTGGCCCTGCTCATCAGGACTGATGCTCCTGTCCTTCTCTGTGGACACCTTGTGCCTCTTGCTGCTATCTGGGCTCAGTGCTGTCCGTGGAAGATGGGTGGACTTGATGCCAGTTGGATTCATGTAGATGGGGGGCACACTCTGCAAGATCTGAGTGTTTTGGAGTCCGTGAAGATTACCTCCAGAGCCAGCACACGGTGTCTTATCAAGTGCTTCCTGTGCACTTGAAACAGCACTTAACATAAGTCATTTTGGTAAATAGAGTTCAAATTCTCTACATAATTATGTTTCTTCCCCTGAAGAGTCTGTCAATTACTGAAAACTGTGTTATGATCTCCAATCTTGTCCTTGTTTTCTTCCCCTTTGAACCTTTTTGGAGCTGCTTACATACCCCGTCTTCCTGTGCCTCACACCCTCCCCATCAGGAAGTGTCTGTTGTGACCCTTCGTGTCTGTTCAACTCCTTCGTTTTTCCTTCTTCTACTTTCAATCTGTGCTTACCCAGTTAGGCATTTTATTTTCATTCAGTCTAACTGCTGTCACCTAGGAGTTTTTAACATTAATTACTAACATGGCTGGATTTACCATGTGACTGCTTGCTCCCATGTGCTGAGACTTTTACTTTACAGCAGCTACACTGGAATCCCTGCAGAGGAGCAACTGCAGCAGCGTTGCCATCCTGCGGACCACGAGGTGTCCCCTGGTGGCTAGATGGTATCTGCTGTGCTGGGGTGCAGCTGGGCACATCTCTCCCCCAGGGCACATTCAGTGGTCATGTGATTGGTTGCCACTGTCCTAGGTGCCTCTTCCCCTTTCTCTGCATGATCATACCCATCTGTGGCCTCAGGTGTGGCCACATGAGGCAGGAGTGGCACCAACCTCCCTCATGTCCACAAGGCCAACATCGAGGGCCTGCTGTTCCCTCTTCCCTGGGCCATCTGGCTGCAGGGCCTGGGACAAGGTGCTAAAAGAGGTGCTGCTGCCCTGGGTGGGGTGAGAATTAGTGCCCTCTGCTGACCCAAAACCTAGTGTTGCTTACACTCGTTGTACAGCTCACGCCTGGGCGCTGCTCAGCAGGACAGCAGCCCCTTCATGTCTTTGTGTCCCTCCTCTGCTGGAAGGCCTATCCCCAAGGACAGGAGGCCTCCACTTGGGACCACAGCTGATTTTCTATCCCAGTCCACATGGTCAGCAGTGACTGGGGCTTCCCTGCTCCTGACCAGGAGCAAGACAAATGCTGCTGGACCAGACAGGACAGCTGGTGACAGAGGCGGGAGATGGGGCTGCCACTGTGTGGGATCCAGGATCCTCCGGGTCCTTCTTGGTCTTTTATGATTCATGCTATGCCTGAGGGTGGGAGGGCACAGGCTGCAGGCAGCTTAGAAGGTGCTGAATCCTCACGAGGTGAAGACTCTGGGCCCCTTGGTGCTACTCTGGGCCAAGTGGGGAGTGGATTGTGGAGGATGGACTTGCGGACACTGATGGGCTCTCCTGTGTGTAAGTGTGCACGGCAGCTGGTGGCGCCCTCTATCCTTCAAGAAGGCAGCAGCTCCATGATTCAGTTTCCCATGAAAGAGAACTTGGAAGGGCTTGTGACCGCACAGAACCCACGTCGCCCGGAAGTGGTGATGAGACAGGTGGACTGAACTTGCCCTGTGGTTACGGGCAATCCTGGTGTGAAGGGACACCTGGACCAGCTCGCTCGCAGCCAGGGGATGGCTCCCAGTGGCCAGCGGGGGGCTGTGCCAGACTCACAGCCATTTGCTCAGCTTCCTTCCCAATTCTGAGCTCCGCTGTGTGAATCTGGGGTACAGCTTCCAGGTAGGACAGCAGATAACAAGGGCTGGGGTGCAGATCAGTGGTTCAGTCCCAGTGCAAGCAACCCCACCGTGCAGGGCATCCCTCTGCTCCAGGAAAGCTTCCTCTACAGAATTAAATACTGTGTTTTCCACACCTTTTGACTGTTCTAGAAAACAGCTGGGGTCACCTTTCTGCTAAACAGGACAAAAGGAACACACCTTCAAGTATCGTTTACGTATTTATTCCATGGAAAACTCAAGTCCTTCAAGGGCAGCATCCCACAGGGTGAGGGCCGTGGACTGAGGTGGCCACGCGTGAGAAATCAGGAGGAACAAACATCCATTCGAGGTCTGTGTCTCAGAGATTTTTTTCTGAAAATGCGTAGTGGCATTTCATCAAAAACCCTTCATCTGTAGACCGCAGGGAAGGGAATCAGCCCCCCCTCGGAATATCTCAGCTTGTTAACCTCCTTCATGGGCCATTTCTAGGCGCTTCTCTTCTAACAATGAATCTATCACTCACTGTAAAATTTGCTGCTGCCCCAAGGCTGCCTTCTCCTAAGGAGCCAGCAGACTGGACCTGCCCTGCAGACCGCACTGCCTGTGTCCTGCACCCACTGGCCCTGGTGGTCACTCTGCAGGAGTGCCCCACTGTGAAGCTCAACTCTTCCTGGGAATGAAACACGGGATCCACAGACCCAGAGCACTGCTCAGGGAGCAAACTAAGTGCAGGGTCATCATGGGCTCCCAGGAAGGGCATCAGCTTGTGACTAATAGGGCGGTGGCAGAGGCCTTGTGGAGGAGGAAAGGCAGAGCCGCTCCTCCTCTGACCTGGGAGGGCACGGGTGCTGCACTCACAAGGGGACAGTACTGTCCCCGAGGTGTCACCCCCTGTACGTCCAGCACAGGCCAGAGCCTGCAGACCCTTCCCCTCAGGGAGGGGCAGCTGCTATGCGAATGGGGAGAGGTCAGGGACCAGGACCTCCGTGCTAGGGTGGAGCCGCCTCTGCCTGCAGTTCCCGTAAACTCAGGGAGATACGAGGAGACCGGGGACCATGAGTGCCTGTCTGCCCGACTCACTTCACCAACATCCAATGTGTGCCCGGAAAGGGAACTACAGCAAAGTGGATCTCACTAGATCGAAACAGAAATGCCAAATGGTAGGTTATAAAAAAATGGGAGTTTAAAAAGGGTTAAGGAAAGCAAAAGAGGTGTCCGTGTCCTGGGACCGGGTCCCCATAGGCAAACCTCCCTGTGAGCCCCAGGGGAGCTTCCCTGGTAGAGGCTGCTAGAAATGTACTCAAAGCCAAGATGGCCTCAGTTATCAAAAAAGGGCCGATAAATAAATATCCTTTGACCCTAACAGGAAAAATGAAGTAGAAAACAATTTTCTCTTTGTTAAAAAAATGCTGAATGTTTTCCAAAGTACCTAAATGAAGTTTATAAAACACTCAGGAGGTCCCACACAGATATAGAAACCTGTGAGTCGGGTTAGGGGGCCCGTGAGGTGGGCAGAGGTCTATACCGAGGCATGGACCACTCTATGCCCCCGGCACAACAGCCTGGCTGTCTTGATTGTGCCACACACAGAGAAGGGGCATGGAAAGGACTGGCAGCGACTGAGAACCAGGTACTCCAGGTGAGGGCAGTGTGGCACCCAGCAGACCCCAGGGCCACCACGCAGCTCCCTCCAGATGCTCACGAGGCCCCTCATAGGACATGGAATAGCAGCAGCCCCATGCTTCAGGACTTGGGCCTGAAGAGCAAATGCGGGGTGCTTGAGGAGAGTGACCCTGGACGTCAGCTGCAAAGGCGCTCCAAGGCCATGTGGAGCAGGGGTGCTGGAGAGCCTCAGCCCTCTGGAATCTTCTGTCCTACTCCAGTTTCTTACAGCAAGGCTTCCTCCCAAAGCCGGAGCTGTCAGGGCTGAAGTCGGCACAGAAGCCGTTGGGGGTCTCTGTGCAGTGTGCAAACTGCATCTGGTCAGGGTACAAGTACTCCTCTGCAAAGCTGGGGTGCATCTCCACAAACCTGGAGAAGTCGGCTGCAAGAAACAAAGGCAACATGGTTACCGGGCTCTCGGAGGGGCAGACACCTGGAACCGGGGCTCCTCTGCATCCCCTGCCCTTCTAGGGAGCAAGGCAGCCAGGCAGATGCTGTTGGGGAGAGGCCACCTGTTCAGATGCCACCAGAAGGTGAGTCTCATGGGAGAAACTGTTGTGCCCAGCATGCTTGGTTCCAAGGCACCCCTTCTAAGCTCTGTCTTCCCTATGACCTCTCATGGGCCAGGCTGTCTGAACCCAGGGCCATGGCTGCTGGGCACACAGCTACAGTGTCCCAGGGAGGGGAGACCCTGCATCCTCTGCAGATGGCACCCAGTGGCTCTGAGCTTTAGAAGTGGCTTGGAGACTGGCTCCACGTGCTCCATACCCATTGTGATATCTGGGGCACCACTGTGCTGTGAGAGGACAGGGCAGCCTGGTGAGTGGAGGTAGGACAGGGGATCTGGTCATGTCCCCAGGTCTCCTGTGGTCACCCTGCTTGCACATCTGAGACACATCCCCTCTCATGAGACTACTGCTGGGGTCGGGTGCCCCTCTTCCACTTACCAAATGTGACCATACCCTTCTCTTTCTCGTCCATGGCCTGAAACAGGTCAGTCACAGTAAGCTCTGCCACCCCCAGGGAGGTCTTCAGGATGCAAGACAGGTCTTTCTCAGCTACACCACCATCCTCAGGCGACCCATACATCTACAGGGCACAGCGGGACATCACCTGAGGTCCCCCTCCTGTGCCTGGTGCATGCGCCCCTTGGATGTCCCACCTCTCCAGCACCCATGACCCCACCGTCTCAGAACTGCTAGGCCCCCTAGGCCACACCGCACTCTGGGGTGGATGATGAGGCCTGAGGCAGAGCAGTGCCCTGGGCCCTTTGGCCTCCACCTTGTGGGCACCTGGTACCCCTTGTGCAGAGACCAGGCTGTGAGAACCAACAAGCACAGGGGGAGGGAGACACTGCAGCAGAGCAAAGTCGGGGTCCAAATTCCCGCATGGAACCTGTGCCTCTGGAAACTCAGGCTGGGGAACCATCTCCTGGCTAAGTCCCATGGAGACTGTAGCTACAGAAGGCCAGGGCTGGCAAAGCAGCGTGCCTCCTGCCCCACCTACTGGCCATGGCGTAAACTGCAGCAGCACCACAAGGCTGGGAGGCACCAAGGCCAGGCTGCCAGGCTGCACTATGGGGAGCATCAGACTGAAAACTGGAAGAACAGGATTGCTAAAGATATGCTTCTAAATCCTGACCGTGTTTATGGGCTGCAGGAGAAAATGCTTGGTAGCAGGTGCAGTGGCAGCCAGGCCGGCAGAATCCCTCCTCCTGAGTGTGGGGTGTTTCCACTGCATGTCCAGACTCCTGCAGCGGTTAAGACCAGAGCCAGGTAGCTCAAGGCCCAGGGTTGCAAGATGCCTGGGAGCTCAACTGTGGGAGGCTCACACACGTGGTCCCTGGTGTTCAGTGCTGTCAAAAGTCCTGAATCAGGATGCCAGGAAGGTGCCAAGGTTGCACCACCAGACCTTGCCTGCACATGCGCAGGGCCGACCTTGCCCGTACCCCATGACCAGGGCTGGTGTCAGGGGAGGCAGAAGGGATGGGGCTGTGTGGTTAGGAGGTGGTGTCCTGTGCTAGGGCTGAGGGAGGCTTGTGGGGCCAGAGTGGGCTGGAGCCTGAGGAGTTGCCAGCGGCAGTCAGGACAGGGTGTCCGCAGGCAGGTGAGGCTGAGCCTGGCTTGGCACTGGACCACCTGTGCTTTGCCAGGCAGTCAAGGTGGTTGCCGAGGGGTGGCATATCCTGCCACCAACAGGTGAGTGCCTCTGTGCAGACATGGGCTCCCTCCTGTCACCAGGTGGCCCTGGGAGCGCCGTTCCACCTCTCTTAGGAGGGTGGATTGCTAACACCAGGAGAAAGCAGATTGGGAGCCCTGGAGCATTGGACAGACACTGGTCAGCTCAAGCCCCTGCATAGCAGTGGTCAGCAGGTGTCACACCTGTGGCTGGCTGGGGCTGTAAGACCACATCCCATGTCTAACGTGACATGCCTGTCCCTGCACACTGCTCATGTGGGACCCCACTTACCTTGAATGCAAGTTGGATGGTGTCCAGAGTCCGTGACGGCCTGCACACAACCGACAAGGCCACCACATACTCTCGCAGGTCCACCTGGCCACCTCCACCCTGCAAAAGAGACACTTTCAAGGGCTGCACTTGTCCGCAGTCAGTTGAGGGCGTTCTGCAAGGAACGCTGTCAGTGAGTTCTGGGTGCTTGCAGGAATGCACGGCTAACTCATGGCGGGCGCAGGGCTAGTGCAACTTCCCAGGGAAGCACAGGCAAAGAGCCTGGTGGCTGCAGAGGCTGTAGGAACACCCAGCAATGCCAGCACCTTTCCAGGGTCTGAGGACTGAGTACCCAAGGGATCTTAGCACTCAGACAGCGTGAGTCCAGGCCCCAGGAAGTAGTACTGACCGTCCAGAGCACATGCAGGTCCTGGGCACCCTCTGAGGGCAATGGCAACTATCCTGCAGTGGCCTGGCCTGGCTCCTGAGGCCTGGGGTACAGGGTGTTGGTCTTGGGAAGCAGCCTGGGCACCAGGCAGGTGTAGCCCACACCAGACCAACACCCACACGTGCCCAGCTCTGGGATGGCTTGGCCTCTGGGTCTGAGACCTTGGGGGTTAAATGGGGCATACGCCTACCTCATAACAGCATTGTGCATTTGCAATAGTGGAGAATAAAAATGAATAACCCACATGGGCTGTGGGTCCCCTAGGATACTGAGCTGATCAAGAGTCAGTCATGGACTTGGAACCCACATCTGGAGGCCCCAGCAGGAACAGCTGTAGCCCAGCTGCGTAGGCAGTAGGATCGGGCTGAGTGCAGCCAATGTGGACTCTGCCGCAGGGGCTCCATCAGCACCACCTCTTCCTGGGGGAGGATGTGCCCAGGGTCACAGCAACGTCCACGACCCAGGGACCTTTGTGTCCTGGCACTCACAGGCTCCCCTTGGTTCTGCCAAAGCTATGCTGTGGCTGCCCCTGGTGTTCACACAGCACTTGCCACGCGGGACAGGGAGAGGTGTCCCTTAGGACTCTCGTGCACCTTTGTGGGAGAGGTCTGGGCTGGCTGTGCTGGCCAGGCACACATGGGTGGAGGATTCAGAAACCGTGCTTCCGTTCACGCAGAGAAGCACAGCCACACACACATACAGGATGGCACTGGGAAGCTGGCACCGGGAGGGAGCGCTCCTTCTCTGCTTTCACAATGGTGTACAGTGTGTTCAAGCCACAGTGAAAGCCACTCATATTCTGAAAAGTAGGTGCTGCCACCAAGACCCCTCTCAGGTGGCCCCACCTCGTCAAAGAGAGCGAACAGGTCCTCCAGCGTGTCGGAGATTGGGACTTCCAGGTACTCTGCGAACTCTTCTAAGCTGACTTTCTCCCGGCTCTTCACCTGGGCACTTTCTGAATATTTGTCCAGATCATTTTCGAGTTTTTCTGGTTTCAGCCTAAACAAAGAAGGGGGAGAGAGTTTTATTGCAGAGCATGGAAGGCTAAATGGGGACCTGCTGTCATGCTTTGAAGCTTGTCCACACTACAGCTGTTCCCATGACGAGCAGCAACTCAGCTCCCGCCCGGGTCTGAAGGCGAGCTGGCCACAGTGTCTGGGTCAGTGTGTGGCCACATCGTGGGGACAGACGGTGCCCAGCACAGAGGGTTTCCAGTTGATGGTGAGCATCAGAGCAGGCACATTGGGAATCGTTTCCCGTGGCTCTTGTCCTGTGCCCCAGCCATTGCTCGGGGGACTCCCAGGAAACTCACCCGAGGCCCCGAACCAGCCTGGCGAACTCCAGCAGGCAGGTGTCAGCGGGGAGGCGCAGCTGTCCTTCAGCCAGGGCCAGCTGGCAGTCCTCGAATGTGTAGTCAGTCACCGAGACACCCAGGGCCCTGCAAAGGAAGGGGCCATTAGCCTTTGTGGCGGTGGATCCCCGCCTCTCAGTAACTGGGCAAAGGGGGCTGGGGCATCGGAGGGCACCCAGGGTGGCCAGCTGCAGGGGATCATCTGCAGGCCCTGCACACTGCACTGAGTCCACAGCACAGAGCACAGCTCTGCCAACCACCTGCCCACGCCTGCTGAAAGCACAGAGGACGGCAAAAGGTGTTGGAGACAGGCTGGGCCCATGTGGGGCCTCCCCCAAGGCAGCCTCAATCACTGGAGTCCACGGAGTGGCACCCAGTGACCTCACATCCCTCCCTGGTGGACACATTTCTAGTTAAACACTGAATAAGAACTTCATGTGAACAGTGGAGGCCAAAATGAGGGTGAGTGTTCAGTCAGCACGGGTACTATGCAGGGGCTGCCAGGGCACAGGCCCACTAAGCACCAAGATGGTCCTGCCAGGCCTCAGAGACCCTTGACACTTAGGGGAGCCCCGGGAGCAAAACAAACTGCCTGAGGCCCCCAAAGGTGGGACAGCTGGGCACGGATGGTGGAGGCACCAACGGGAGGCCCCCAAGGGAGGGAGGGCTGGGCACAGATGGAGAAGCACCAGCGGGAGGTCCCTGAGGGAGGAAGGGCTGGGCACAGATGGCAGAGGCACCAACAGGAAGCCCCCAAGGGAGGGAGGGCTGGGCACGGATGGAGGAGGCACCAGTGGGAGGCCCCCAAAGGAGGGAGGGATGAGCATGGATCATGGAGGCTGGCTGGCTGGCAGTGAAATCCTCAATGTCAGTTTTTGGGGTTTATCACCAGGCTGCAGGCCCCTGTGCCCTCTGTGAGAAATAGGAAGTCTGATGGTCCATTTTCAGAAGGCAGCCTTAAGGTTCCCATATCAAAGGAAGCCATCTTACATCAGGGAACCATGAGGCCAGGAGGAAGCCTGCGGCCTGCTTTCCCTCATGGCACACAAATGACCTAGGAAGAGCTGGAGGGCAGCCAGCTGGATGCAGGCTTGAACCTCAGCTACTGCCTGGGGCTTTGGATGTGTACAGTTCCTGCCTCTACCACCTGAGCTGGATGCAGGGACCAGTGTCTTCCTGAGCTGTGTGGTCACTAAGGCACCAACAGGGAAAGGCACTTCCCTGCTAGGAAGTGGAGGATGGTCCTCAGAGCCAGACCCTACAGGGCTGAGGCTGGGAAATGGAGGCAGGGGCTTCTGGTCACTGTGCTGCTGAGGCTGGGAAATGGAGGCAGCTCTGGGCAGGAGATGCAGCACCTACACCTGCTACCCTGGTGCCCAGCCTCCCCCTAAGCCAGCAGGACCTCCATGCAAGCCCACAAGAGGCAGTGTTCCCTCCATCAGCAGAAGCCTTTGCCTGGAGCCCAGTGGGTGGGAGCTCTGGATGCTGAATCCCACAGGACAGTTGTGTTTGAAGTCACACTGAATGCTACACAACCGGCCCATTCCAGTTTCTCAGCACACAGGCCACCTCACTCTGTAGCTGGCATGGAGACCTGAAAAGCCACGGCAGGAAGTGGAGGATGGGTCGTGTTCAATGGGATCCTGTGCACGATCTGCTGTGTTGTTGGCATATCACACACTGAGGGCAGAGGAGGCTTGCAGGGACAGGGCCATCCCACAGGGCCTACCCAGCCTGCCTGCCCTGTGCCAAGGTCCTTTACCAGTGGGCACTGCCCAAGCATGCACGTGGCCATTCTACAAGGGCTGAGCTGAGTTCCGTAAAAAAGCCTTCTGCCTGGTGAATGCACCCGTGGAAAGCTCACCTAGAAAACCCAGCCAACATGACTGCCCTGGAACCTCCTTCAGTGCTGGCTTTTAGTGACTTCTGGGGGCTCCTGGTCACTGCCTTGATGGCATGGTGTCACTGTGCCACGGGGAGCAGTGACTGCTCAGGCCTTACCTGAGGTGCAGGGGCCATGGGAACACAGGTGAGGACAGCACCCATGTCCCTGCCCACCCACGAGAGCCAAGGCAGTGACGAGTCATCGTGTGTGAGTGAACATAAAGCACCATGCTTGGTCCACGAGGGGACAGGAACACCAGCATACTATCAGTGTGGGTGAACCCAGGGAGGCTTTGAGGGTGCACAACCCAGACCCCTAGGCTTCCAGGGCTGCTGCTGCTGCTGGCTTGATCGGGCTGCAGTGGTAACACAGGGACAGATGCCTCCGGGAGCTTTGAAACTCATGGAACACAGCCACCACTGACCACCTCTACACCTTCTAGAAATATCACCAGCTACAGGCAAGACACAAAGCACTAGGCCAAGCATGCTCCAAGGCTAACATCCATGGCACATGCTTGTTCACGTTCACGAAACCCGTTCTCCCAATGCTGTCTGCTGTTGTCTTATAGCAACGTGACAGGCTGGGCTGGGGACAGACGCTGCGTACTCACTTGGCCATGACACGTCGCACGTTGCTGGCGTACAGCGCAGGGTTCCTCTTCTCCTCCTCAGAAGGGTGGTAAACGGGAAGGAACTGAGCACAGAGAAAGCTTGTTACCTCTAGAAATGTCGTGAGACGCCAGCCTCACCAGGTCACCACCAATGACTGAAAGCCCGGCAGAACAAAGGCCCGTTAGAAGTCTCCATGCACACACATGCCCACGAACATGAACACTCCCAGTGTACACACATCACACAGAACACATGCGTGAACACACATGCCACAACGCGCACATGCACACACCACATACAGGTGCACATACCCTACAGGTGTGCACACACACCTGAGCATACTGACCACACGTGTGCAGACACATCATACATGTGTGCACACACCACACATGCACACATAGACCACATATGTGCACACACACACACCACACACTTGTACACATCCGAAGCCCACCACCCTGGCTGCCTCTCAGCAGCACGCACCCGACAGGGCACCTGCCTCCTCAGCACGTTTACTTCTGACCTCATAGGGTGAGTCTTTGATACTTGAGTTACACATATATTTCCTGCCCCCAAGGTCACAGTTTTGTGCAGCAGGCTACACTTGTACTTGTTTGTACATTTAAAGAGACTCTTAGCAGCCTTTGTCATTTTTGACTTGAAATTATAATAAATCAACCATGGTCACATTGGTGGCTGAATGACACAGTGTTTAAATGACTAAGGTTGTACACTTTCAGCACCCCCATCATGCACAAGGCTAAGGACTGTCCCTGCCACCATCTGACATGGATTTTCAACACGGGAACCCACTGACATCCCACCTGTTCTCCTGTATAACCCTGACCTTCCCCTCACTGCTCCATTTAGGAAACTTGGGGACTGCACCAGTGCCTCCTCTTGTGAGTGAGGACGCAGGCATTTGCAGGCCACTCGGCCGCGTCTGGCAGAACTGCCCAGGAGCAGGAGCCCGTGTCCTTCCAGGCCTGGCCCCAGCTGCCTCCTGCAGGCAGAGGAGCAGCCACACAGATACACTAAGTAGCAGGGTGGCCTGGCCCAACCCTAGCCCAGTTGCGAGGGCTTGACTTGCACAGAGGGAGTGATCTGGTGGATGGCTGGAGGGCTACCCACCCAGCACTGCTCCGCCGTGCTTACAGGAAGGAGCAGGTCTGTTCACTAGGTGTGAGACACAGAAGATACCCTGACTCCAGGCATGGCGCCGCACTGGGTCCCTTTCCACGATATTCTTCACTCATGAGAAATCCCGCAGCGCATTCATGTGACCGAGCTTAGTTTAGCCCAGAGCGCGGGCAGCAGGACCTCAGAGGCCAGTCACATTCCCTGACCAAGTACTAGCAGGGGCCAGGCACATTTAGAGAGGAACTCAGCAGTATTAGTATCACATAAAATTAAAACAAAAAAAAAAAAATCCTGTGTGCCAGTTTTCTATGCTCTAAAAGCTACAATAACCATGATGAAAGGAAGATAGGGTTAGCTCCTCACTGGTTTAAAAAGTCTTGCTCGAATGGTCCAAAATCATGCAAGGAATGAAAAGTTAAAGGTGCAAAGTGACCAGGAGGCCCCTCTGAGGAGTTCTGAGAAAAGAATGCTAGCCAAACAGATGACATGTGACACTACAGAATGAAACATCATAACAAGTGCTGTTGAAAGCTGCACTTGTAGACCTTCATGACATTTTGTAATGTTGTATTTACACAGTTCTCAGTTTAATACTTTTTAAACATTGTATCTAAATTAAACACTGTTTTAACGTTGTACCCACACGGTTCTGAGCTAACCACTGTTTTAATATTGTTTATCTAAAGGTTCTAAACTAGATGCTGTTTTAACATTGTATCTACACAGTTCTGAGCTAAACACTATTTTAACATTGTTCATAGGTTCTAAACTAAATGTTATTTAAACATTGTATCTACAGGTTCTAAGCTGAAGGCTGTTTAAAATTGTATCTATCTACACGGTTCTGAGCAAAATGCTGCTTTAACATTGTATCTACAGGTTCTGAGCTAAGCGCTGTTTTAACATTGTATCTACAGGTTCTGAGCTAAGTGCTGTTTTAACACTGTATCTACACAGTTCTGAGCTAAGCACTGTTTTAACACTGTATCTACAGGTTCTGAGCTAAGTGCTGTTTAACACTGTATCTACACAGTTCTGAGCTAAGCACTGTTTTAAGAGTTCTGAGCTAAGCACTGTTTTAACACTATCTACAGGTTCTGAGCTAAGTGCTGTTTTAACACTGTATCTATAGGTTCTGAGCTAAGTGTTATTTTAACATTGTACCTAGACAGAACCAGTAAAGCTTGCATGTGCATAGACCATAGTAAACTACAGGACAGACCCTCATGATCTTGTAGAACATCAGATCTACACTCACCTCAATTTCCACTCGATTGTGAAACTGGCACAGAGTGAGCCACAGGATTTCCAACCTTTAAAGCATGGAACAGATTTGTTAGAGAGGCTCTCTATTCCCTTCAGTTGAATCACTGTAGCTCTGCCTCCTTGGGTTCACCCTATAGAGGGCACTGCTGACCAGTGGGTTGGCCAGTAGGGCACAGAGCCTCCCAAGCCCCATCCAAAGGTTCAGCAGGGATAAGGTGGTTTTCATCAAGCGGTGGTCTCCAGTGTTCTTATAAAATACTTGCTTCTGCCTTTGGCTTGTTCAACAAGCCGTCCTCTCCTGCTGCCTCAGGGAACCTTGTCACAGACACCTGTCCCCAGCCACAGGCTGCACACTCCTGGGCCCCACGTGCTGCCACTGTCCTTGCAGCCTGGCTCCCAGGTTCCCACTCAGAGCTGGCATGGATGGCCCTCATTTGCAGGAGAGAAGTAGGGAGCCAGGGAAGGCCCGGCCCACACTCACGCCCCTCCCCCAGCAGTCTGACTCCTGGCTCTCTCTGCATGGGCCTGACTTCTACCCTACCATGCCAGCCCCAACCCCAAGACACAGGACTGGGCTGAAACCTAACACTACCACTCTGGCCTGTCCCCTCCCTAGCATCCTGCTCCACATACCTTGGCAAGGCCTGGGAGCAGCATGGAGCCCAGTCTCACCTCCCCTGAAGTCCCTGGAGCTGCCTTGTTCTTTCACAGGCTCACCACCCACTGCTCTTCCACCAAACACCAGCTTGCATGCCAATATCCTGGAGGCCATGGGCCTGGTACCCAGGCTCCCCTTGCTGCTCCTCTTACTCTATGAGGCTACTGACCACTGCATGACTGTGCCACGGGGTGGGTCTCCCTCTTCCTGCACCACCCAGCTCCACACCTGAGCAGAAGTGCCCCACCCAGAATACCAGGGCCACCAGCTGGATGATGACAGTTACTGAGCTGATAGCACGGGATGGGAAGAGCTGTCACCTTCCCGACGGTGTTGAATGAGGATCCAGGAGTGCTAGGTCAGAGCCTCGCAGGCACACTCAGCTTTCACAATGAGCTGAACCTGAGCACTGCCAAATGGCAGCTCTCACATTGGCAAAAGCAATGCGGGCACAGAGGAGCCACCAAAAGGCCTGTGCTTCCACAGAACCACAGGACAAACAAGGCGACACGGGGTCTGACTTACGCTCCAGGCCCTCGCCACGTCCAGGTGATGGTGTCCTGCAGGCAAGAAAGGAGCAGAGTCCATCAGGACTGGAACCAGGTGTCCATGGGCTGCCCTACCCAGCCTGACCTGCAGGCATGCAGGGTTTCCTTCCTCTGTTGTGGACTCAGGCAGGGGAGGAGGGTGCTCACTGACCCCAACGCCCAGGCTGAGTCCTGCCTTCTTCTGCTTCCTCTCAGTAGCAAGGCTGCCAATCACAAAGTCTGTCTCAGTGCCTGCTTCCTTTCCCTTCCTCTCTGGCTCCATCTACCATGTGGGAGGTGCTGTGTTGGCTTGCTCTCTCTACATGCTTACACAGGGGCCATAGGCTGGCCCTCCTGCACTGGCCCTGCCTATACCTGTCCTGCTCTCCCGCACCTGGCCCTACCCTCACCTGGTCCTACCCTCCCTCACCTGGTCCTGCCCTCCTGCACTGGCCCTGCATGCACCTGTCCTGCCCGAACCTGCTCCTGCCTCCACCAGACCTGTCCTCACCTTGTCCAGCCCTCACCTGGTCCTGCCCACACCTGGTCCTGCCCTCACTTGGTCTTATCCACACTGTTCCTGTCCCCACTGGTCCTGCCTGTACCTGGCTTCAGAATGCTGTCAGTAGCGTTGTTCTAATGCTGCACCCACCTGTACCCCCAAAGTCCACACCATGTCTCTCCAGCACTGACATGCTCTCTGAGGTCATCCCCAGGCAGGGGAAAGGACAAAACAAACCTCTGTCCTGACCATGGCCATCTTGGGGCCTGGCTGCCCTGCCAGCATATGCCAGAGGGCAGGGGCATGCCCACCAGCTGCACCAGTCACCTGCCTGGGGTGCTCCAGGAAAGACGCCGGTTTCTACACTGACATCTGTTACTTGTGTGGGCTTTTCCTTGACACTCACCATGGGCCCCCTCCTGCCCACCCTGGCTCCATGCTTTGAGCTGCTGTCATTGGGGTCTTCCAGCTGCTGAGCAGACAAATCACGTAGCACAGATGCATGTGAGGAATGACTGAGTCTTGCCTTTTGTGGCTGCCAGGACTGTGGTTTCACACTGGCTGCTCAGAGGCCTGCCTATACCTGTCCACAGTGCCCCCCTCTGGGCTGTGAGCAAGCCCTGGAGGGGAGTGCACCCTTGTGCTCACAGATCACCTGCCTTTCTGCCATTCTGGCCCATCAAGTTGTGGCCCACAAGTTTTTTCTTTCTATAAATTCTCCCACAAGGCCAACTGCTGTAATAGGAGGTGCCCCCTGAAGTACACAGCTCCCTGGGGTAAGGCTGCTACAATATTCCATCTCTATGGCCACTTCTCCCTAGCAGGTTGCTGCATCAGAACCACCAGAGTGTGCCCAGTGCTCAGCCAGGACCTTGGGGCTCTGTCCTCCTGCATGCCTGACAACAGAAGCCTACCTGCCCCCAGGGGCCACAGCACAAGGGCTGTCCTGAGGGAGCCTGGGGTTGGGCTGACTGTCTGAGGTGGGCAGAGCGCCCACACACACCCAGGGAAGGCTCAGTGGCACAGCTGGGCTGGGACATGCTGAGGCTGCCGTGGCTCTGTCCTCCCAGTGGCGTCTCCAAGGTCACCCAGGGACCCTGAGACTCTTCAAGGGATACCTCTGCCCGGAAAGAGGCAGGGCGAAGGCCTTTCCTGGTGCCCAGCCTTCCAGAAGGGAGACGTTCCTGATTTTAAAACTGCCTCAATGTGGGACAACCGTCCAGAGTGGGGCCTCTCAGATGCTAGGTGGGCACATGGGAGGAGGCCACCATTTCACAACCCAGGAGTGGGCTTTCTGCACCATACTATTCTAGAACAGGCTCACACCCAGAAATGTGCATGAGCCTGTCCTGCCCTCTCCGGGCTGCAGTTGGGGAGTGGTGTTTGTAGAGCTCTGTCCACTACATGGGGTGGATAAAGGGTATGGAGCAGCATGGGTGCATCCAGATGTGTGGTTCTCGTTCCACACTGCTCAATGCAGGAAAACTCACCAGCTTGTTAGGGTACCGCAGCACCACAGGCTGGACGGGAACACCAGGGATGAATGCACCTGCCAAGGGAAGGACAGTGTCACCGTGGGGCAGCTGAACACCTAGGGAAGCAGTGGTCTCAGCACCAGCGAATGCAGGAGGCAGACTTGGTCCGTGGCAAGCCCTGAGTGTGCAGGCTGGCAGTTCACGGAGAGGGGGGGCTTGCAGGGGTAAGGGTCTGCTCTTGCTGTACTCAGGTCCCCATGGGGTCTCTCCCTGTTGCTCTGGCCTGGCTCTGGGGTGGCTCAGCATGCAGATGAGACACGCTAGACCCCATCTGGGATGGGACCTGGCCTTGCCTAGCTGCCTAAGGTCTGGGGAGGAGGCCAGCCAGGGCCTCAGGAAGGCCAGTGGGCACTGCCCAAACAGTGCTCTTCCTACATGGCTGTGCACTGTACCCTCAGGGTTGGTAAACAGGCTCTGCACATTGTTATGAAGTTCTATTTCTACCTTAATTTCTACTTAAAGCTTTATAAAAACCCCAGATAAAACAAGGCAGCAGAAGTCCCCAGAATGAAGGAGCAGATGGATGTCCGAGGAGGATACTGTGGCCTGGAGGCTTTCTGCTTGCCTCCAGGGGCCTCCTACTCTTCAGTTCAAATGTTTGGGGCTGGTCTTGGCTCAGGCTTCTGCCCAGCTCCAGGACAAGAGAGGCTGTGCCCACAACGTGGGGCTGCGGTGACCTCCCATCTCTACCACCTCTTCTCCCTCCACAGTGGCTGGGGCCAGGGTCAGGATGTGTGTCTGAGCCATGGCCCAGCCTGCTCAGCCTCGTGCAGCCCGTGTTACCTCAGGGTAGTCCCTGGGCTGACTTGTGGCACCTTTTTGCATCTGACATGGCAGATGCCTCTTTGGCTGTGGGCTCAGCTCAGCAGCAGACAGCAACAAATGGGAACACAGCTCCTCTGCTGTTTCCATGTGCCTGGATGGAGGGGTGGCCCTGCACCTGAAGAGGGAAGGCCACAGTGCAGCCAGGCAGACCCGGGCTCAGACCCTGGCAATGGCTCCTGGCAGAGGAGCCCAGCTCCCCTGGGTGTGCAGGTTGGGAGGAGCATGGGGCCACTGCACTCACCATCCAGGCCCCATTGACCATGTTGACCATGTGGAATGGCACCATCAATAAAACTCGGTAATCATCAAATGAAAAAAAGCCTTTGTGTCTGTTTTGGAACTTGGGCAAAATGTGCATTTGAACATGCATTATCAGGTGCAGGCAGGTGAGATGAGGAGAGCCACAGACCCCTGGGCTGGTGTCAGCCCTCAGAGAGGAGTAAGGGACTCATGTCCTAAGCCCGACCCCAGCAGGGAGGCGGCTCCTGCCCAATGCGCACACTGGCTGGAGGCCCACAGTCTGCTCGGCTGAGCCCTGGGGGTCAGAGAAACTGCATAGGAAGCTCCTGCAGCTGCAGTTGCAGCTGCCGCCAAGGGGAGCGTACAGGCTGGTTCCTGAACATCATGGGGCTCGAAGAACCCTTCCTCATGGGAACTCCACCCAGGAAGCCTACAGCAGCCTCTAGCTGCTGTTGTCCTAGGGCTCCAGGGGCAGCCACAGCACAATGTCCTCAGCACTGAGCATCCAGGGCAAGACAGCAGCAGGCCCTAATGCAGGCTCGCAACATAGAGCCCCAGGCTTGATGATGCCTGCACGTCCCTGATGTTGTTCCAACCATGTCGCCTTCACCAAGAACCTCACAAGCCCTAGACAGGGAGCCGCTGAACGGGACTGGCAGTACAAGGCCTTCCTCCAGCTTCGGAGATGCCAGTTGACTTTGCTTGGGGCCCTCGTTCACTATCTCAGTTCTAAATCCCTCCTTTGTCCCCTCAGTGAGAGTGCATGGTCCAGCTGGGGCTCTGAGGGCTACTCAGGAAGACATCACGGGGAGCGAGGTCCAGGGCGGCTGTAGCCATCCTGGGGGTGAGGAGGCCCTATCAATACCAGGTTCCCACTGAACTGGGCCCCGAGCGAAGGCAAATACCTGTCGCTCAGTCCAAGTCCTGACTTCCATAGCCTCGGTGAACACCCTCGTTGGTGACTCAGAGTTTAGGTGTCCTATACCTCTTAAATTGTTCTTCCTTTGACTGTAATTTCTCTTTTTAAATGGGTGCATTATAATCATCTTGTAACTTCTCAGGAATATTTCTGAGAATCCCAGCATAATACAAGGATAGCTGAGATTTTCAGTATCGACACATGACATTATTTGAAAGTATCACTTTAACATTTTCCCATTCCAGAGGAGAAAAATAAATAAGAAAACAACATACCAGGTTTGAAGGTAATTAAGCAAGTCCTATTTGTACACGTTCCTTCTGGAAAAATCATTATCTTGATAAGGAAAAGAAAATGTCAGTATTAAACTGTGCATCATAATTCAGAGATCACAGGTATCAATCTGTCCAGCACACTTTCTTGACTGCTGACACGGCCTGGAGTCTTGAATCACATCCAGGTGAAAAGTTAAGATGTACCAGGGAAGCACACAGAGCCCTGTGTACCCTCCTGGTTCTGAAAACATGAAGGAATAGAAATATACAAGAGCCCGGGTCACCAAGGGGCCCACCTCACAGGTGCCATGGGAATCAGGAACAACTAAATACAGCACATCGTTGGCACAAAACAAGCATCCAGGGAAGGCTGCGCTGATTCTCATGAACAAAAGAAGTGCAGAAGAGAACAGGGGTTCCCAGATGGAGAGCACCCCAGGTGGAGGCATCCAGGGCAGGGTAGATGCTGAGAAGGGGGCTAGGTGGCGGTGAACCATGGGCCACAGGAAATGCCTGCAGAATCCACAGTGATCTCCGCCCTGGAATTTAGCCATTGATTCACACTGACATGAGTGGTGGAAACTAGAATGCCCCCACCCGTTGGAAAGCAAGCACCTATGCTGCTCTGGCCTCTAGGGAGGCGGTGCTGCATGAGTCAGGGCTCTCCCGAGCTCGTGGGAGGGAGAGAGACCCGTACCTGTAGGGGTAGCAGCTGGGGCACCCTGGGAGTCACAGGACCCTGACAAGCCACTCTGGGCCAGCAGCCCCTGTAGATGCAGCCCAGGGCACAGTGCCTGAGTGCAAGTTCCACGATGCCCCCCAGCAACCAGAAGCTGGTCCTGCGAAATCCCAGCTTCAAAATGGTGGCTCAATTTAAAAGAAAAATCAGAGTGTGGGTCAGGCCCAAAGCATCTCAGTGAATGGGGGGTGGGGGTAATGGGCTCATATACTCACCATGACGGAAGGAAGCAAACCCAGCATCCAGCTCCTCGGTGTTCTAGGTTCCATTCTCAAAGATCACACGCTGTGGAAGAACCCACACGCACAAGCAGATGGGCTCACCTGTGGCCACTTGCCGCCCGCCTGTGCTCGCCTCCTGATCTCTTCCACGGTTTTCCTGCGGGAGTCCTGGTCTGACCGAGACACGAACACTGGCCGGATGTACCTGATCAGGGCTGGACAGTGGGATGATGTGGTGTCAGTGTGAGTGGACAGCCACAGTACCCTGGCAGGCACTTGTGCCCAAGGTCTGGCAGCAAGCGAACAGGAGAGACCTGACCTCCCACATAAGTCACCCAACAGCAGGAAGCCCTGCAGCCTGCCAGCACAAGGTTCCCAGGACAGTGGCCCAGGACGCAAGGGAAGCACAGGAGTGGGAGTCCTTGGGACCATGATCCAGGATAGAGGAATCCTGGTCCACCAATAGCAGCAAGTCTGGGGTCATCCTGTCAGAGGAGGGGCTCTTGGGCTCCTGTACACCTGGCTTGGACCCCACCCCCCAGTTGTGTGCTGAACTGTCCCCTAAAAGATCAGCTGAAGTCCTAACTCAGGGTACTGGGAATGTGACTCTGAGTGGAAACAGGGTTTGCAGATGTCCAGGCTAACACAAGTCATCCTAGGCTATGGGGGGGGTCCTAATCCAAGGACTCGTGTGCTTCTAAGGAAAGAGATGGGTGGGGAGAAGAGCCTCTGCAGAGGGGCAGTGGTGGGCAGTGAGGAAGGCCTGGGACTACGGCAGGGGAGGACCAACAGGCAGCTCCTCTCTGAGTCCAGGAGGGTCTGTGGCCACAAGCACCTAGGATTTGGACTTTTGGTTTTCAGAGTAGTACGAGGACAAATTCTTCTCGTGGCGCTTTGTCACAGCAGCTCCGGCTAGGTGTGGCAGGTCAGGGCACTAGACTGCTGTGGGGAAGCACCAAAGCCTTGGCTCTTGAGAGGACACTGGCAAGTGGCAGCATTTCCTAGAGAACACTGAAGAGTGTGGAGACCACCTATCCTCAGCCAGAGCTCCCGTTCTAAGAAATGGGGTGAGTGTGCCTCAGTGCAGCCACTACCTCTGCCCTTGGGGGCTGGCAGGTCATCTTGTCTTCCTGCCCCCCCATGGGCACACAGGATGCCACATCTTCCCACTCCTGTGGCCACACGGGCTGCCATATCTTCCTGCCCCCATGGGCTCACAGGCTGCCATGTCTTCCTGCCCCCCATCCTCATGTGCTCACAGGCTGCCTCATCTTCCTGCCCCCAGGGGCTGGTGGGCCATCTTGTCTTCCTGCTCCCATGGGCTTGTGGGCAGCTGTGTCTTCCTGCACCCCCTCTCCCACCCAAGGGCTCACAGTCCACTGCAGCCCCACTGGGCCCAGGGTTAGCCTCATGTGCTTTGCTTATTGCACTTGCTCATCATAAAGCACAGTATTCCACGACTTGTTCTTTCTTGGAGGTCTCGCAAAGAGCAAAGACAAAGCTTATCGAACAAGAAAAGTCCGCTGAGCTCGCAATTTCCCCCTGGGTCTCTGGACCTTTCTATACAGTGGAGATGCATGTGGATCTCAGCAATCCCGTTTCCCCATGGCATGAGTTGCCCGACTATGCTGACATTCTAGAACCACTCTTCCTCACTGCCGCTGACTCCAACTGCCAGGACCGGGCAAGAGAGTGAAGGGAAGATGAACTCACAGAGGGACACTGCACGGCTGTGAGGGCTCCTGGAGGCTGTGTCCCATGTCTTCCCGAGGAACCCCATGATTGTCCAAGAAGCACACGAGGGCTCTAGACCGGCACCTCCCAGTCCTGTGTGTACAGCTGAGGCTTTGAGATCTCTTTTTTGGTGTCTAATGCCAAAGACAACTGACCTGAGGGCACTGCCTGTGGCTCAGCAGAGGGTGGGGAGGTAAGGAGCCACTCTTGAGGAGGGGAGCAGTGGTCTGAGTCACAACCTGGATGGTCTCATGCCATCACTGGGTGGATCTCTGCCCACCAGCAAGCTGCAGCTGGAGGAGCACACCTGCGTGTGCGAGACTCCCGCCTGTAAGACCCCTGCTTGCTGTGCACCGACACAGCTGATGCACTCTAGACTGGGGGCTTCAAACGATGGGCGTGTGAAGAGCATGCTGGCAGACTGATGACCCAGACCAGGAAGTCCCTGGTTGGTCGCTTTCACCAGCAGGTTGATAGATGAAAAGCTCAGAATATTCAAATTCATCTGTTCAACAAAGTTGTGGTCCGTCTAGGGTCCAAGAGCAGTTGACAACTGCACAAGCTGGCACCCATGCAAGGTGGCTGAGCTCTGGAATCTGAATGTGTCCAGGGACAGCACCCCCCTGCCATAGCGAGGCTACATTTGAATTGTAATCGATGTTTCTTTCTTTCTTTTCTTTCTTTCTTTCTTTCTTTCAAAGAGAGAAGGACAGTGAGAGAGAGAGAGGGAGAGACAGAGAGAATCAGTTTTTATTGAGTTTTTCACATGGCTTTGGCTGCTTCAACACTTAGTTGCGTACGTGGGTGCTGGGGTTTGAACCTGTGTACTCGCGCATGCCATGCAAGTGCCATAACTGCCAAGCCACTGCGCCAGCCCCCTTTCTTCTTTTTTTCCTTCCTTCCTTCTTTCCTTCCTAATACAGGGTCTAGCTACATTGCCCAGGCTGTCCTGGAACTCCTGGGCTCAAGTGATCCTCCTGCGTCAGCCTCCTAAGGAACACACCACCACCTTGCCTGGGTAATTAACACTTGTAATTAAGTTGTCTGTCACAATCTTTCACTCCTAGGTCTTTGCATTGTTCACAGAATGACTGAGAAATTCATGGTCAACTGGAAGGCACCTGCACAAGTAGACACATTGAAGACAGCTCCTCCTGACAGTGGCTCATGACAGCCTGCACCTGGGATGGGGACAGCGGGTGCCACCCACCATGTGCTGGAGGTCAAGGTGCACAGAGACACTGGCACGGTGACCCCCCGCCAGATGTCCCACAGCCTGAAGCTTTGACACCTGAAGATGACAATTTGGAGTGGGCGCCACCTTGGTAGAACCAATAGCCTTCTGTCCCCTGCCAGGAACCACACGCCTGCATCTGAGGGGCTCCTGACAACCTAAAGGAATTATCAAAGTGAACTGAAAATTAGCAAATTAGCACGATCTTCTTTCTGGAAAATTTGTGGACAGGTAGGTTATCCTTCCTTGGAAAGCCAGGCTTAGGGACCATTCCAATGCAGGCATGGCCCATGGCCCCAGGCATCTCAAATCTCCCTCCAGAGCTCACTGGCAGCTGCCCCTGCTTGCTAGCTTGGCTATGTGACAGCTATCCTTAGGTTTGCCACTGTATGGATGTGTGACTTCACTTATAGGTATAGATTATGTGCAGCCAACTGTCCACCTCCCTGCTGGCCTCTCCACCAGCTCCAGCTACCTGGAGTGGCGAGGTGAAGCCGAGTGAGCTCAACTTCCTGTTCAGGACAAGCTGCAGACGCAAGCCCACAGACCAGCAGTCTCTTGGGCCCCATGGACACAAGCCGCAGCTTCAGGGGCGGAGGGTCTGTCCTCGACCTTGCCAGCCTCCAGACATTCTGCACACGATGCTGGCCACAGTGCTTCCTGAGTTCACTGTGTGGGAATGTGGCCTTGTCCC
Organism: Aplodontia rufa; assembly: GCA_004027875.1. NCBI lineage: Eukaryota > Metazoa > Chordata > Mammalia > Rodentia > Aplodontiidae > Aplodontia > Aplodontia rufa. The sequence continues at coordinate 60,765 of PVKS010009763.1, forward strand.
TGAGAGGCTGGTGTCTGGCTGCGTGCAGCAGGTGGTGGAGACACACCTCGGATGCGCTGAGAGCTGAAGGACCTTAAGAGCTCTGGCGGCTTCACGTCCAGGGCACGGTGGGGACTGTGGCATCTGCCTCCCGGCAAAGCGGGTGGACAGAGTCGACAACCTGGAGGTTCACAGTCATGGTGGTACCCACAAGCACTGGTGTGACAAGCATTTCCTGTGGCCTGTTCTATTTGCGCCTCACCTTCCAGGAGGCTGAAGAGCAACAGGTCTGTCAGGGTCAGACTGAGGGCTGGGCTGGAAATACTGTCCAGGTCCTGCCTGCTGCCCTGTCCCCAGGCTGCCAGAGCAGAGTCCCCAAGGCTCCAGGTCCAGGGAGGTGTGCCTAGCTCTAAGCACAACTCAGAAACACAAGGGCACAAACGTGGCTCTTCTCGCTCAGCTACTCTGACGACACCCCCAGAAACCACACCTGCTGGCTACGGAGGGTGCGTGGCTCCTGCTGGAGTTCCAGGTGGCTCAGGCCAGGCAGCAGCTGCCTCTGCGAGAATGGTGTGGTGACAGCAATGCAGGTACTCATGGTCCCCGAGATCCCGACAGAGCTGGACTCAGAGGACTCTCTCTCTGCTTCCCAGCCTTGTTCACCAAACAATGAATTACGCTGAGACAGCACACGGCTGTTTCTCAGCCTGAGTGGGATGTGGGCTCTTCCATCTTGGTGACAGGTCAGATGCCCCCCTTCTCCATCACTTCAGGAAGGTGAATCACCACCATGTCCTGATCCCCAGCCCAAACTCTCCCCGTCATGCCTGAAAAAATGTGCAGCATCCACTGTAAGGCCCCCAGGGGCTCTAGGGAGCCCCCGCAGCTGCGCACACAGCCATCCTGGGAGCCCAGCACCCCGTGCCCCTGCTGGGCCCTCAGTGCACCCTCCCTCCCTCCCTCAGCCTTCTGCAGTCTCTGACGGCCATTCAGGCTTGTTCTGCTTCAGAAGCAAGACACCTAGGTGGCGAAAGACTGAGGTGCTTCCCAATGCTGGGTGTATAGATATCTCCCGGGACAGAAGAGTAGCTGAGCTGGTAATTGGGGATGTGGAGGGGCTGCTGATGAAGGTCCAGGTGCCTGCACGGCTCTGAGATCAGTGAGCCCAGCAGCTTTTTACATCTGTAACATGGACAATGAGGGTTATCTAGGGCTCCAACAACTGAAAGGCTGTGCTGTGACTCGGTGGTGGCCCCTGAAGATGTGTCTGGGGTCCCCCGAGATCCTGCAAATGTAGCTTTTCAATGGAGCAAAAGTCTTTGCAGATAAAATGTGTTCAGGATCTCAAGACAAGATCATCCTGGGTGATCTGGCAACAGTGTCCTCATAAGAGATGCATGAGCAGGGACTGGAGCATGGACAGGAGCGAAGCCCATGTCACCACAGGCACAGAAGCTCCCAGAAGCCGGAAGAGCAGGGAGGGCCTCCCCTGGAGCCCTGGAGGGAGCATGGCCTGAAGTACGTGATTCTGACTTCAGGTCCCCAGAAGGGGACAGAAAGGACTTCTGTTGTTCAAGGCACCCAGCCTTGGAGATCTGCTTAGTGGCCCAGGACATTGGTGCTTAGAGTGCCAGGGGGCTCGGGGCACCTACTGCCTGCACTGACTTCTACCTGCAGGAGTCCTCAGATGTGCCTCTGCAGGAGACTTCACTGGAGGAGAATGAATAAACCCTTAACAGCTCCCAGGGAAACCAGAGCAAAAGAAAGAAGGTAGGGGCTGGCCTGCAAGGCAGGGCCAGGGCTGGGCTCTTGTATTGTGGATGGGGGGCTCACTTCTTGGGGACTCACCTTACTCCTCAAAGCCCACACTCATTCCTGAGGGGCCACACTCAC
>PVKS010009764.1:0-62728 GCA_004027875.1 Aplodontia rufa
CTTACACTTGTTAAAGTGGAAACAATGAAACCTTAAAATAACAGATTTTGCTTTTAAAAGATTTAAATTTTTCCCTTTGCCTTTGGATTTTAGTTTACTATTCCATAAATTCTAAAGAACTTATTAAATAGGCCAACTCCCTATAAAATTTAGGTAAGCAGGTTTGGAGACCATTTTTCATGGCAAGAACACCTGTGTCCATATGCTGTAACTAGGACAGGTATATGTACTGGTGAGAGGCTTGCCCATAGGGTGTGTCTGTTTGAAGGGTAGAGTAGGACTGTAATCTTAGAAGCCAAAGAATACCTTTCACAGGGTTGCGAAGCTGAAAGAAACCATAAAGCATATCATTTTCTAGATGAGTCAGTTAGTTATCACAAGAGGTCAGGTGACTTCCCAAGGCCACACATCTGGTTAGTGGTACAAGTAATTCTCTGCTGTCTTAGCATAACCCTGCTTTTTTCATTGTCCTTGGAAAACCTGGGCAACCTGAAAAAACTACACGCACTGATGTAACAGAACCAGTTTTAACTTTGTTATGGTTGTATTTATAGGCTTGGTAAAGGTGTCAAGGAAGTCAAGGAGGCAAACAATCTGAATAGGTTTCAAGGGAACATCCCTCAAGCTTTTCTTCCTTCCCTTCCCCTCTTCCCTTCCCTTCCCTTTTTATTCCTTCTTCCTTAGAAAAGCCATTAAGGGGAAATTTGTGCATATAAAAAGATGAAACTAAATACATCTCCAGATGTGTTTGGATATTTTTAACACATCTTTTGGGCTGCTAGCATAGCCTGTTAGTAGAGCACTTGCCTAGCATGACAAGGTCCTGGGGTTGATCTCCATCACTGAAAAAAAAAATTTTTTTGTGTGTGTGTGTGTGTGTGTGTGTAAAATGCACCTTTGTTAAGTATAGTGTAGTCAATGAGTGCCTAAGGAAATTTTATATTGGCAGATTAATTAGACATTTAGGCCTGTTACCTAGAATTTTAGTATTCCTCTGCAAAGTAGATAGAAACACTGTTATTCAGAAAACCCCATTTTAATGAAATGTTGGCATCAAGATTATTCTGCCCAAAATTGAATTTATGGAAAGTCAGACACTGGTAGTTTAACCTGTTTTTTTTGGGGGGGCAAGGAACAGTCTACTTTAGCCCCCTGATGCTAAGTGATAGAACACTATAGCATGAAACTTTTTTTCCAAATCAATTTGGTTGCATAAAACAAATGCAAGAGGTTTGCAGTTGTGTAAAATGCTTTATCAGTGTTCTCTCTTCATAAAGTTGCCGTTCTCATTATACACTTCATGAGTACGCACTTCTTTGTGCTGAGGGCTTTAGGAAAAAGTCACATGGCCAGTGGTGCTGCAGGATCTGCTGTCTACATTGGTGGTAGCTTTGTCCCTGATTTCCTAAAAGTTCCTCCCAACCAAAAGCAGAACACCAGCCTCTCAGTTCCAGAGAATGGCAGGGAGCCCAAGGCCCTGTCTCCTGTTGTATGTCAAAGAGAAGTGGTTCTTCTGCCACTGTCTTGCAGTGACTTATTTCATGCACTATTCAAAGAGGGCCACATAAGCTCTGTAATCATGAGGAGCTGATGGCTCTGAAAGCAGTGTCTTACGCCCATTAGAAATGGGATTGCTCACTTCTTCATCCCAGCGCCGATTTCTCACTTCTTCATCCCAGCGCCGTGTGTGGTGTCAGTGGCTTTCTGTTTTATCACAATTGTATAGCAGTCCTTGCTGCCTATTTGTTGGCTTTCTGCTTTATCACAGTTGTCTAGCAGTCCTTATTTCTTAATATCTATTTGTTGAATAGATGGATTTAAAATTGTATTATTTGCTAGAAATCAGGTTTGGATTTTCCAGATGTCTCTCTAGACATTAGCCACTTTTATTTTGAAGAATGGGGTGTGCGTGTTGCATGTGTGTGCATGTGGGTGCAGTATCAGGGGAGAGGAGTTGCCTTTACTTTGTATAGCCTCATAATCCACCCACATCAGTTCTTGATGGGAAAACATCTTCATAAAGTGTGAAGATGAAAGTTTTTGCCTACAGCAAGTAGGTAGTCATTAGAAAGATGTCCATATTTTTCTGTGTGGTAGGTAATAGAGAAATGGAGTTGGGATATATTGGTATCTCATATTTTTAAGTCTATCTTGACCCCTCTCAAAATAAAATGGTGTGTGTAGAAATAGTTCCAGAATATGAAAAAATAGGGGCTGGAGCAGTGGCTCAGTGGTTACAGCGCTTTCCTGGCATGCTCAAGTGTGTGAGTTCAAACCCCAGCACCATGTACACAACAAAGTCTCAGAGCTTTGTTTAGTGAAAAACTAAATAAAAATTGATTCTCTCTCTCTTTCTCTCACTGTCCCCTCTTTCTTAAAAAAAAAAAATGAAATAACAAGAGATCATATTTTTTTTTGTTGTGTGCTTTGAAAAATACAATATTATTGGGCCTGGAGCGGTGGCTCAGCAGTTTCAGCACTTGCCTGGCAAGCACAAGGACCCGGGTTCAAACCCCAGCACCATGTACACAACTGAGTGTTGGAGCAACTAAGGCCATGTGAAAAACTCAATAAAGTTGTTTCTCTCTTTAAAAGAAAAAAAAAAGAAAAATATGATGTTGAAGCCTAAGTATGCAACAGTACCTTTATTGTATGGCAGGGCTGGCTGTGGGAATCATCTTTGATACTTGTTTGTGCCCTTGGCCATGAATAGCTACATACCTCTATGAACTCAGCTTCCTTGCTGCAAAATAGCTACCTAGGTGAGTTTTAATGAAGAATATAGAGACAATGACATGTCTTGGTGTCATTATTTAGCACATACTGAGCACTGAAAAAATATTAACTCTCCCCTTCCCTCTTAATGAAAAACACAAGAAATAAAATATAGAGATTAATAACTTTATTGAAATACAATTCACAAACCATACATTTCATCCAAAGTAAGGACAATGGAACTTTTCCTGGGAAAATTTATTTAATGATGCTGTGCCCACATCTACAAATACTGTCTTGAACATGCCCCCTCCTCCATTTCCTGATTCCTCACTGTACCCCTTTGTACACTCATGTATACACACATGCACACATTTCCCTGAAGTTGGGAAACACCTTTTATCTTACTTTTTGCTTAAAAAAAGAATAAAATGGCCGGAGCAGTGGCTCAGAGGTTACAGCACTTGCCTGGCATGTGCGAGGACATGGGTTCAAACCCCAGCACACATACACAACACAGTGTCAGAGCAATGAATGCCACATGAAAAACTAAATAAAAATTGATTTGCTCTCTCTCTCTCACACACACACTGTCCCTTTCTCTTTAAAAAATGTTCAAAATGCAAATGAAGAGAAAGTTGGCAACTTTGGGAATAATTATTAGTAATTACTAATGGATCTGTGAGTCACAGAGATCCCTGGCAGAGCAGCATAGCTACATTTTCAGTTTGTGGCTTTTTCATAGGAACTGCTGCCATGTCTCACCAACCTCTCAGCTGCCTGACTGAAAAGGGGGACAGTCCCATGGAGACCACAGGAAATGGACCCCCCATTCTGGCTCATCCCAGCCTGGACACATTCACCCCAGAGGAGCTGCTCCAGCAGATGAAGGAGCTCCTGGTTGAGAACCACCAGCTGAAAGGTGAGTAGCTGCCCAGGCTGTGTTCTCTGCTCACCTGGGAACTTTATGAAAACCATCCCTTTGTATTAAAGCTCCCATGTGAGCTCTCTGTTTCCTTGGGGGAAGCAGCAGCAGCACAGGAAGGCTTTTGGTAGGGCTAAAATGTTTTCTGTTGCTTATCTCTGGATACAGGTAAGAATAAAAAGTATTCTGTCAGGGGCCTGGAGATGTAGCTCAGTGGTTGAGTGCTTGCCTGGCGTGCACAATGCCCTGGGATAGATTTTCAGAAGTGAAAAAAAAAAAGCATTTTATCTTAGGGAAATAATATAGTGACATTTACTCCATTAAAGGAAAAGGAAAGGAAGGCTGCTTTGAATACAGACTTAGTCTTAAATATTGCCTATTCATAGAAAACATTCTGATATTTCAAGTTTTGGCTTTTGGAAGAACCTGTATTCTGATCACAGAGTAATAGAACCTTGCTTAGTCCCCTAGTTATAAATGGGAATCTATACTCTAGTGGAGGAATCCAAATCAATTTTATTTTCTCAGTACTTCAAGGACTCGATGTTAGACCCGCTTGTCCTGGAAGCAAAAACCACTCACCCTATTTTGTTCTTTTTCCTGCTGACCCTTGAGCCCAAGGCTGGTCTGTTTACATCCAGAGCCAAGTGATGACGTGGGCTGTGGCCCCTTTGATCCATTCTCCTGGTATCTGACTTCCTCACTCTGACCCCCACACAGAAGCCATGAAGTTAAATAATCAAGCTATGAAAGGACGATTTGAGGAACTTTCAGCCTGGACAGAGAAGCAGAAGGAAGAACGCCAGTTTTTTGAGATACAGAGCAAAGAAGCCAAAGAGCGACTGATGGCCTTGAGTCACGAAAATGAAAAATTGAAGGAAGAGCTTGGAAGATTAAAAGGGAAATCAGAGAGGTCATTGGAGGTGAGCTGACTCATCAATTACAATTTCATTTAGTATTTTCAGCAGAATCTTCTTTGTGTTTTATACGGTCTTAGAGGAAGCATTTTTGGTGAAAAAATTGATCACTGGTTTAAGAGTCAAGTATAACCTCTGTTGAGGGAAGGAAATTTATAAGGCTTTAACCATATTGATTATAGTCAAAGAATGTTTGACAGTAAATCAGTGTTTCATATTCATTACACTGGGTATGGATGACCTCTGCTTAGAACTGCCCAATGGCTAGTTCTGAGCTTATATCTCTGATAATTACATTTAAAAAATCTATTACTCAGAATTTTTACTTGTTGAGCTTTTCCTTTCTCTCAGTCTAAAATAGAGATTATTCACTTCATATTTTCTTTTGAAAACTGACTTATCAGATGCCATTTTATGATAGGAGGCTGGCTATAGATTTTCCATGATTAAAGAGAGAAAGGTATATTTTGTTAATCCAGATTACCTGGGAAATGTCTGCATACTAGAAAGTACATGTCAAAGATGTTAGTGAAAAACAAACCAGACATTTGAAGTCCCTGCCAATATGCCAAGGGTCACTGGATATTGCTTATTTAGGTGGACATCTGCTGCCCACTTCCTTCCAAATCTGGCCCTTTACCTTTTGGAAGATGCAGTCCTGGGTTGGATAAACGAGGATATATTCTAGCCATCGATGATTTTTCTTGAGACTTTATCTTGAACTATGTTGATCTCTATTTTCTTGACTGGAGAAAGAAAGAAAGAAAAGAAAGAAAATGAATAGTTGATAAGAAAAATGCTTTAGTTCATATCAGTGAACTTACTCATCAACCCTTGCTCATGGATGATGAACATTCTGCTTCAATAAATTTATATTTGTACTGTTGGTACAATTTATCATACCTGAACCTTCAACTTGTCTTACAGTTTAAAGAGCATGATGTTGTTTCTTTGGGTGGGGTGTGTGTGTGGAATCTCTCATTAGCTAAGTAGTTTTGAGGTAAAATTCTCCAAAGAAATGACCACCTGGGCTATATGACTAAGTTTCTATTCTCGGAAGAAATATCTTATATTGTGTTGCTTCCTTGGATTCTGGAATGTGAGCTGACAGTGGGCTTTAATCAGCTGGGGCCTGTCACATTGAAGCCAAGAAGGAAACTTCCAGAAGCAGTTTGTATTTTTGAGATAGTCTGCCTGTATGTCTTCCTTCCAGAATTGGAAGACGTTGAAATCAGAAGCTGGAGCTCTGGACAGCTGCTTTCAGGCAGGTGATCAGTGGATACAGCTCCAAAGCAGGACTTAAGGAGGCGAGGTGGGGGTGATGTGCCTGAGAGAACAAGGCACTAAAACCTTTTAAAACCCTGGGCCATCAGCTTTCTCCCTCCAGTCTGTGCTTCCCAAGCCCACCCCATTGCTGCTGGTGTAGATGGACCTCTGCTTAGAACTGTACATTTGTTAGTTTTTACTTTATGTGTCTGATAAAAAATTGTATTTTAAAAATTACACTTTTGTTTCATGGACCCTGTGAAGAGGTTTTTATTGAGTCCTTATATTCCTGACTCAGAGGAGTTCTCAGCGTCTTTGACTGGCTCACTCTGCTGGCTCATCCTTGGTGCTGTTTTCTGCAGATGATGTCAAGGGGAACTTCCCCAAGCTTCAGTGCTTCTTGTATGTTCTGAGCCACACCAGGGCAGAGTAGAGATCTCCCTTGGAGGTCTGCCTTCTGATCCTCAGGGTGAGGCCAGGCACTAGTAGTTCTGATTTCATTGAACTATACATTAAAACTATCTCCAGGGAATGTTTTCTAACTTAATTGTACTAATGGCTATGCAAAGGTTAATAGAGTGAAGTATCCCAATCTCAGAGACTCAAGGGCAGAACGTTTTCTCTCATTTGTGGAAGCTAGAATACAACCGGAAATAGTATGATAGATGGCTAAGCTAATAATAACCTCAACAGGTATGGATTTTTACACAAATAGGGAGACCCTGGCCTAGGATATGTAGGGAGGAGGGCAGGGAGGGGGGAGGGATTAGGGAGGATATCAAGGAGACTGGAGGGAGGGAGTATGGGGGAATCAACTCAGAAGGAGATCTCCGACTTCCACGAGAAGTCCATTTAACACAGGGGTTCAACTGGGGGAAACAGAACCATGGGGAATCCAAGGGGGGAAACCATGGGATGGCATTAGCCTTGGCTAACTATGTGAATATACATTTGTTCTTAATTGTTTGATAATGATTCCCCCCCTTAATTGTAAGTCCATATTCAACTAATAAAAAAAATAGACAGTTTTTCCTTCTAGGATTCTAAAACAGCATATTAATCCAGACATATTTTCAGGATAATGGGATGAAAGATTGTACCAATACAAGAAAAGATAAATTGTGTCACATGAAGGTCAGTGGTAAGTGTTCAAAAGTGATGAAAGAGAGTAACTAAGAATGGAACTGGAGTAGAGATCAGAGCTAAACCATGGGAGCTCTGGTCCAGGAAAGAAAGAAAAGAATCTCCATAGTAAATGAAGGGGAATTTGAAGAGTTCTCTTTTAAAGTGTTTCATGGCAAAATAAGTGGATTCATGATTTCCCAAGGATAATTAAGAGATCCTTACAATTGTGAAAAAGATTAGCCTAATAATCTGAGATTCTAATGTTACAGCTGTGTATCCCTGGTCCTTAAACACTAAGGTGTATAAAAATGCTTTCCTTAAAATGTCCTTAGAAAGGTCAAGAGGTCACACTTAAGGATTCCTAAAAAGGTATACCTTACCTTTACCTGCCTGGATTCCTTCCTGGTTCTCAGCTAGGTAGTACCTATCCTTTTCCTGCTTCTTTACGTTGTGTCTTCTGTGTGAATCATTGCTGAGAGAGGCTGCACAGCTTCGGACCTTTCCTTGGATACCTACTTCTTGGGGTTCCCAGAGAACTGCTTTCCTCTGGGCTGTGATAGTTCCTGGCAGGCACTGCTTTAGGCAGAGGCAGGCACCACGCAGCAGAGGGAAACCCGTCGTGCTACAAGTTGGTTCCTCGTGGACTAGGTGATTCATGGTCTAGTCACATGTCTTTCTCCTACTACTTCGGTTCCACTATGAGCCTTTGGGCCTGTTTTCTGGTTCTGGGGAGATCTTTTAGAGAGGAGAAGATAAATCTCAATTCAGACAATGTTGACTACAAGTTAGGGATCACTCATAAATTACTTGTTTAGAGATTATGTAGCTAATGCTTAATTATGCTATCAAATTCTAAGAGGAATTTAGATTTTTTTTTTAAAGCTGAAGTATTTCTTAAAAACACAGTGTGCTATTAAGATGGTATGGGGTAATGTTGAAAATGCCTGATAGTCTCTAGCATCTGTACATCCAATTTGGAAAGGGAATGGAATGAAGCATGGTGTCATGAACATAATAGTCAAGGAGGTTTCCAGGGTTGACAACCAACCTTGTGCTGTCACATCTTCCCTTTTAACCCAAGAGAACTGAGGTCAGGAACTTCAGTGATTCTGGTCAAGGCCACACCCGCAGTGAGGGGTGGAGTGCAGACCAGATCTGTTCTCTATACTCCCAGGTGACAGTGCCACATCTGAACAGGGTCTTTCTCCTTTCATTGCAACAGGGTGAACACTACACATACGGGGTTCTAATGGGATATTAATGCTTATTATTTTTTTTATAGGCTGAAATTTAATTTTTTAACCTCTGGTATCAGCCTCTGAATTTTAAATTTGTTTTTCATAATTTACTTCCACCAACTTTAAAATACCAACATAGAGTTGTATCAACCAGCTTACACACTGAGAGAATTTGGAACTTTTCACTGTCTTTTGCCGCCACGGAACCAAGTAACATCCTTGGTGCATTTATTTCTAATTGAACTTGATGGGTTAGGGAGAGTGGGGGTAAGTGGGGAGGAAAAAAGGCAGGAGGTTGAGTTACAGCAGCTTTTTCTTTACGTTTTCTGGAATTCTGGTCAACAACTTATAGTCCACCTTTGCCGAAGTCTGGTTGGTTCTTTTCCTATCCGTATTCCAGTGTGCAATGGAAGCCTTTCTTTCTTGTCATGAAGTCATTTTAAATTTCAGTTATTTGAGCACAACACAAATAATGTAAAATGGTGGGTGTGGACTCTCAAGATTATAATCCTAGCTATTCAGGAGCCTGACGCAGGAAGATTGCAAGCTTGCAACCCACCTACGCAATTTAGCAAGTCCCTGGCTCCAAATGAAAAATAAAAAGGATGGGGCTGGGGCTGGAGTGGTGGCTCAACGGTTAACAGCGTTTGCCTGGCATGTGCAAGTATGTGGGTTTGAACCCCAGCACCACGTACACAATGAAGTGTCGGAGCAACGAAAGCCACATGAAAAACTAAATAAAACTGATTCTCTCTTTCTCTCTCCTCTCCCTCACTGTCCCTCAATCTTTTAAACGAAAATGGGGGGGGGTGAGAATGGGGATGTAGTTAGTGGTAGACTATCCTTGGGTTCGGTCCCCAGGATTAAACACACACAAAAAAATAAAAATTCTATTTAAAGTGTTATGTTAAAATAAATGTCAAGCAAGAGCTAAGTTTTCTACTTAAAACAGGGGACAAAGATGTTGAGAACTGCCTTGTCCATGAGTGTGGGGCAATTGTGTTTGATGGCTGGGCCCTCAGTTTGATTTCTTCATGTGCATCACTCCTTGTCATTTCCAGGACCCCACCGGTGAGTCCAGGCTTCTCAAGGTGATAGCGGAACAGGAGGCGGAACAGCTGAAGATCCAGGTGGCCCGCCTTCAGGCTGAAAAAGCAGACCTGCTGGGCATCGTGTCTGAATTACAGCTGAAGCTGACCTCCAGCGGCTCTTCGGAAGACTCCTTTGTTGAAATCAGGATGGCTGTAAGAGCTTTGTTTTTGTTCTTGTTTTAAGCAAACTACAAAGCCTCATCTAGACAGATGAGACAGCTACCACTATTTTTTGCCAACACTTGAAGTGAAATAATGAGGCATTTTCAGTGTGGCCGTGATCGATTCGCTCCCATTTTTTAATATAAGGCTTGTAAGGGTTTCCTAGCGGAAATGAAAATCTTTTGTGACAAAAGACATAATCATTTCCCCCTAGTTATCCTGGCAAATTGGATATTTTTGTAAATGACCTAAAAACAAAAGTCAAAAACAGAAACAATAAACGTGAACTTTCTGGTTATTTTCCAAACCAGGTCTCAAAGTTGTGAGACCAGTTTACTGAGATAAGCAGAATTGTGATCAAATGTAGGGAATCAATGGCTTTTAAACATTTTTTAGTTGTAGGATTCTCCTTTCAAAGTCCTATAAGGAACCACAATAAATAAAAGTGAGAAGAGAGGGCAGCGCTGTTCTGGTGGTAGGCTGAAGGATATCTGGTGCTTTCCCTGCCTCCCAACCGCAGCTACTCAGAAACCTCCAAGAACTGAGTTTGGAGTCAGTGTTGTCAAACTCAAATTTCTGTCAACCCAGAATAAAGTGGACTAATGAGCAACATGGCTGTGTGCTGACTGCTAAGCTCTCGTGAAGTGTCTGTTACGACTATACCTAGATGTACATGCAGTCCTGTTAAAGAGTAGAGCAGCTACAGAGATCTTGTAGAGGCCTCTCCTTCAATGACACTAAAAAAGATTGGATGGTGAGGGAGAAAAAAATACAAAGATAAAATCCTCTATAATATAAGAGGTCATTTTAACTTTGTGATGGTGCATATCAGATATTGGAAAAGAGACTAATTGTGCCCTGAAAACAAATGGATTTTGTAGATGAGTCAGGAGAGTGGGGAGCAATGTGAAAAACAGCTAAACTTCTAGGTAGTCTATAATATTACTATGGGTCTTCTTTATTCACTTGCTGCACTAAACAGTACCTTACCATTCATGCCAGAATCAGGAGAGATCTAGGTTTGAAAAGGCTCCTTTGACAAGAGTTTCCTTCCTGGAAGGTTACTGAAGCAGTTGATTAAAGAGCTTTCACTTGCTGCAATTAAACGATAAAATTAAGGAAGCCCAAACAGCATATCAGAACTCTCCAAATGAGGCTTGTTCTCTTAGTTTGCTTCATTTCCACCAGTCAGATAGTGACGGTTATTGTTTTATAAGTACCGTGCGCTAACCGATTGCGCCACTGGAGCCCCAGTGACGGTTATTGGTAAGGTAAACATGCTTCTCTTGCCTTGTTTCAGTGAACTTGAAAACACAGCACAAGGTTTAGGAAGTATATCCACAGAATCCAGAACCATCCTCTGGATGCTGGTTTTTTGTAATTTTTAAAGATTTCGTATTGATTTATTCCAATATAAATACCTTGCAAATACTGTAAATATTAGCCTTAGTCTTCTTGTTCCCCAAATGGCCTGTGGTACATGCAAATCTCTAATAGGAGCCAATTTGGTAAAAGCATTGCTTGGTAAGTCTCATCCACAGAGAACTGCCTCTTTGTCAGCTTCACCAAGTTCTAAATTTTGCGTTTCAAAGGACTAAACAAGGAAGGTATGACTGTGTGACCTTAACCTAGGGAAAGAGGGAACTGCCAAGGAGAGAGAGAGGAGCTAAGCTTTCATGTTTATGGAGTCAGGTTGAGTATGTTCAAGGAGAGGAGACTGACCTTTATGCCTTAGCCTAGGTATTTATAATCCTGACAGGCTGTGGGAAGAGTACATTTCCATTCCATCCCAGTGACCCAATTTAATCATTGCAGATTCAAATGCTGGGCAGTTTCCTGGGTTGTATCATCAAAATTCTTGACCTTTTGTCTTTTCTTCTTTTGACAAACAATTTGTCTTGCAGACATGCTGGGCTAAGTCCCTTTCATTTCTGCTTTTATAGGAAGGAGAAGCAGATGGAACATTAAAAGAAATCAAGAGTAGTCCTGTGCCCACAAGAATGGACTCCATTGACACGTATGTGATGAAAGACTAGAGCTGTCAGACAGACAGATGGGGCAGTCTTGTCACTTTGAGTCTGCCTCTGGAGGTCAGGCATGATGGGCAGGAGAAGTAACTTCTTATTGACTTATACCAGGACCTTTCATTAATATTCAGTTTGAGTGCTATTTAATGTTGAGCCCAAACTGGCAGAGAATAAATACAATGTCTGGTGTCTTTTTCAGGCTGACTAATGCAGATGAATCTGTTATAGACGTGTTTCATTGCCATCAGTTGCGAAGTGAAAACAGTCCTGCCTTCCATGAAAAGAAGATATACATTCCTAGCCAAAAGACCCATGTTTGCTCATTTGTTTACCAGTACTGTCTGACTTGGACCAGGCTGCCCAGCTTCCATCAATGAGATGTAGCCATTTTCTCTTTCCTGTTCATTCCCAATTACAAGCCAGTGCTAGTGATCTTCTGTAATGATTATTGTTAGTGCTCACCATCACTGTAGGAGTTTCTTGAAAGTGCCCAGGTATCTTATCTGTGGAGTCTCAAGTTTACCTGAACCAAGTATATACTGGGAAACAGATGTCTTAAATAATGAAAGGGTGAGACAGGTTTTCTCAAACTCGCAATCCTCCTGCCTCAGCTTTCCAAGTAGCTAGGATGCTGAGATTACAGCCACTGTGTCCAGCACCTCATAGAAGAATAGTCTTTTTGTTTTTGCAGTACTGGAGATTGGACCCACGGTCTCACATATGCTAGCCAAGCACTCTACCATTGAGCTAGGTCCACAGGCTGCCTCATAGATTTTTTTTTTAAAGAGAGAGAGAGAGAGAGAGAGAGAAAAGAGAAACAGTTTTATTTATTTTTCAAGTGACTTTTGTTACTCTTATACTTTGTTGTGTATGTGGTGTTGAGGTTGGAACCCAGGTCCTCACACATGCCACGCAAGCACCATAACTCATCAAGCCACCTCTATAACCCCTGCCTCATAGATTTTTTTAAGAGAGAGGGACAGTGAGAGAGAGAGAGAGAATCAATTTTATTTCGTTGTTTATGTGGTGTTTGTTGCTCCAACACTTCATTGTGTACATGGTGCTAGGGTTCGAACTCATGGACTCACACATGCAAGGCAAGCACCATAACCACTGAGTCACCACTCCAGCCCTGCCTCAAAGATTTTTAAAACCTTTTTTTTATAACTTGATGAATGTGTATAGATAATGACTTATAAAAGATGAAAAAAATTTTTTCCAATCATGTTCCCAAGCCCTTGTATCAGGGAAAAAATATTAGAAAATATTCTTTCATCAAAGAAGGCCACTGGCATAAGTGAATATTATCCCCTTTCTTGACTGGAAATTCTTTAACTTTCCCCCAAATTGCTGTTTTTAACTATCAAAAGATTTTTATGGGGGCTGGAGTGGTGGCTCAGCAGTTGGAGTGCTTGCCTGGCAAGCGCAAAGACCTGGGTTCAAACCCCAGCATCATATATACAACTAAATGTCAGAGAAATGAAGGCCAGATGGAAAAATAAATAAAATTGATTCTCTCTCCAAAAAAAAGAAAGACTTTTCTGAAAATTTCAAGCCACTTCCTCTTCATTTATATCATATGTAAAGATCAGCTCCTCTTTTAAGCCTCACTGCTATGTTTTTTTAAATAACAACAGCTCTGTTCTATTTATGAGTCTGATAAGGAGTCTAAGATTGATTTCAAGGTGTAGAGTTTGATCTTTGGACTCCTAGTAACAGGCTTTAATGCTGCCTGTTTGGTTTGTAAGCAGGAATAGTTTCCTGAAATAGTGGCTGCCACTAGCATTATCATAGTCCCTCAATGTTTTGTTATTAGAATTTTGGCCATGGCTTGCTTTGTGATTAAAATGTCTCCTCAATCGTATTTTGAAATCCAAGAAAAATATTTGACAACAATGCCTACATTTCTCTGCTTTGATTATCTGAAAGAAAAACCAAAAAGGTTTTCTTCTCTTGACTTGCAAAGGTGACTTCCTCAAGTTGGAGAAAGGCCAGGGCAGTTTGGCTGCAGTCCTCTTTGAGACTAGATCTCTGGAGAGCCTGGTACATCCAGCCAGGACTCCTGAACTATTTCTACGAGTTTTGTGGTTTTAAGTGTGTACTGACCATTTGGAGGCAGCCAGTACTTTAAGGCCAGCTTCTCTGGAGTCTCACTGTTAGTCATTACACCTTCCCCAGAAAGCACGGAGGAGTTCAGAACCAAGGCTCACAGGACCAGCTGTGCTTGCTCAGTAGATGAAAACTAATTGGAGAATGTTCTGGAAATTTGCTTAAGTTGGTCTCAGTTGTTCGGGGCTACTCTGTTCTTAAGAGTTTGTTTTCATTTTCTGATAAAAAACTTTTTAACCTTTATACTGAATGTTGTGATGGTATCAATATAGGAACAAATCTGCCAAAGGTGCCAGGAATTATTTGGAATTTGAGGAACTAACTGTGAGCCAGCTCCTGCTTTGCCTAAGGGAAGGAAACCAGAAGGTGGAGAGACTTGAAATTGCACTCAAAGAAGCCAAAGAAAGGTATGAAATAGCTTGCCCTAAAATGTGCATACATTTTTTAACAGCTTTACTAAAATATAATTAAGATACTATACAGTTCATCCTTTAACTCGTTCATTTCAATGGTTTTAGAATATCTGTCAGTTTTTGCAATCATTGCCACAATATAATTTTAGAATATTCTTTTCCTTATATAAGAAATCTAAATCCCATTAGCACTTACTACCCACTCCTCCCAGTAATCTACTTTCTGCCTCAATGCATTCGCCTATTCTAGACATTTCATATAAATGGAATTATATAATATGTGATCTTTTGTGTCTGGTTTGTTTGACTTAACATAGTGATTTTTTTTTTTTTTTTTTTGTCCTGGGGATTGAACTCAAGGCCTCACACTATCAGTGTACTACATTCCAGTCCCCAACTTTTTTTTTTTTTTTTTTTTTTTTTGAGAAAGACTCTTGCTAAGTGCCTAGGCAGGGTGACCTCCCAGGAGCTAGGATTAGAGGTGTGCAGTATCATGTCCAGTGAGCAGTCTTTTTGAGGTTCACACACAGTGTAGCGTGTGTCAGTACTTAACTCATTGTTGTTGAATAATATTCCATATTGGGTATGTAACATTTTCCTGTTCATCAGTTGATGAACATTTATTTCATTAGTTCCACTTCTTGCCGATTATGATTAATGCTTTTATGAACATATGTATGTCAGTTTTTGCTTGGACATATGCTTTTAATTTTCTGGGGTGTATACCTAGGAGTGGAATTACTGGATCCCATGGTAACTGTTTAATATTTGAGGAACTACCAAATCATTTCCAAAGAGGCTGCACCATTTTGCATTTCCAACAGCAGTGTATAAGTGTTGCTAGGCAAGTGCTATCTGTGCTTTTCAGTATACACATCTTATATATATTTTTTTTTTGGAAAAATTTATTCTCAAGTATTTTAAGTCTTTTTGATGGTATTGTAAATGGAACCGTATTCTTAATTTCTTGGCTTGCTTATTGGTATTTCATTGGTATTATATAGAAATACTGTGAAACAATTTTAGCATGTTGACATTGTATCCTATAACCTTACTGAAGTCATTTATTAGTGCTAATAATGTTTTAGTGGTGGAATCCTCAGAATTGTGTATTACAGAATCAGATTGTATCATTAGCAAGTAGAGATAGCTTTCTTCTTCCTTTCCAATCTGAATGCCTTTTATTTCCTTTTCTTGCCTAACTGCCCTCGCTAGAACTTCCAATGTAGTGTTAAATAGAAACGTAGAGGGTAGGCATCCTTGTCTTGTTCCTAATCTTAAGGGAAAGCTTTCAGTATTGTTTTGCAGTGGGAGGGGTGGTGCTGAGGAGTACTCTACCACTGAGCTACATCTCACCCCCAAGCTTTCAGTCTTTTACCATAAACTATAATGTTATCTGTGGGATTTCATTGATGGCTTTATCAGGTTGAGAATTTCCTTTCTATTTCTAGTTTGTTGTAATTTTTATCATGAAAGGGGTTTAGATTTTTTGAATGCTTTTTATGTGTACATTGAGTTGATCATATGACTATTAATAAATCTTTATTAATATAGTATATCACATTAATTGATTTTCAGGTTGTTAGACCAACCTTGTATTCTGACTTAGTCATAATATATAATCCTTTTTATATGCTGCTGGGTTCAGTTTGCTAGTATGTTGTTGAGAACTTTTATGTCTGTCTTATAAAGAATATTAATTCATAGTTTTTTGAGATATCTTGGTCTAGTTTTGGTCTCTGGTTAATACTGACCTCATAGGATGAACTGGGAAATGGTACCTCCTCTTCTGGATACATACACCTTTTAAAATATCTGATGCACTTTTTTATATGTGAATAACTTCAACATAATGCTGTTGCAAACAAAATCATTTAGATTTGTTTTGGGGTTATATGTATATATCTTATGAATTTTTATGAAGTCAATGAGGTTCTGTTTATGCATGTGCTTTTTAGAAATACATAGTGCTAAGATAGCCCCTAATATTGTCTTAAGATCTAGGGGAGATTATATAATAGTTTTAGGGCTCTTGTGACTGGAACATTTAATCATAAATATACTATGACATAATCAGTTCTTCAGACATTATATTGCTTTTTTGTTTTGTTTTGTCTTTGTGGTACTAGGGATTGAACCCAGGGGCACTTTACCACTGACCTCCTTCCCCAGCTCTTTTTATTTTGAGACATGGTCTATCTAAGTTGCCCTGTCGGCCTCAAACTTGTGATCCCTCTGTCTCAGCCTCCTGAGTCTCTGGGATTAAAGGCCTGTGCCACCAAGGCTTAATCTTATACCATAGCACTTTTAAGAAGTACTTTTCATGGCTGGGGATGTACCCCAGTGGTAGAGCAGTTGCCTAGCATGTTCAGAGGCCCTGGGTTCAATCCTCTACTGAAAGAAAAAAAGTATTTTGCAGGAGAAGCAGGTTAAATTTTTAAGTATAAGAAGAGTGAAATGTTAAGCATAACTTTTTTTCAGAATGAGAATAACCTGCAAGGCATGTCAGCATTTGCCCAGTGACTCATTTGGATCAACAATTTTCACAGGCAAAAAGGGCATGGTAATCACTATCAATCTAGGTTTTTCCCTCTCACACTTCTGCGGTTCCTCAGAAAAGTTTAGAGGTAACGTCTAAGAGACCACCTCCGTGTGTTCTACTGAGAAAATACTGTCATTCTACCTTTTCAGTAAATCCCAAAACACAGTAATTATGCATAAATTTCATCCTTAAACTAACATGACTGACTTTATTAATGGAAGTATAAACTTAGGAATTTGTTAATTATAAATCCTGCTTTTTTATATGAAATATATAGTACCTGCTTTCAAATAAATCATAGCTTTCTACCCAATGCCAAAAGGTGCTTATAACTCTTCAGATTGTAGCTAGTGAGTCACACCTGCTTTGAGATGGTGTTCTCATGTCCCACCCTGAGCACCCTGTCAAGGTCCCTTTCTCAATAGCTTTCAATTTCTACTTTGTAAGCCAGCTCTCTCTAATATTTAATAACTGACAAGTCAGTAACTAGTTGCTGAGATTAATATTCTCTACGTGAGCATAATGATTATTTCATCCCAGATAATAAAACCAAGGAACAAAATCACTGACACATGAACAACCTGGTTTGATTTACACTGTAAACAGCTATGATGAAAAAAACATATCCTTTTTTTTTTGTTTTTAAAATAAGTCAATCTTCAAGCATTGCTATTAATCACAAGAAACAAGTGTTCTAAATGTAGATGCTCTAAAACTTATTCTGAAAAAATTTGGGGTGATGTATGAAGAAAGTGAACAGTAGATTTATCTATAGTTTTGCCAGGATTAAAATTTCAGGTAATTCATGCATTTCTAAACATACATTGATAGCCAATAAGAAGCGAAAATTATGTAGGAAAGGTAGCCCTGGAAAATCAAGAGGTACCAGGGAAAAGTCAGCTCAAGATAAAAATCTGCCCTAGAAAATTAAGATAAGTTGTAATTCAATTCTAGGTCAAAACCTGTGTCCTGTGTGAGTGGTGGTAGCCCTACCATCTGGTACTTAAGCTATTTATTGAGCTTGGCCAGAGTCAGTGCCTGCACACCTTTAAGTTTGGCAGTCTTTAACAGATACCAACGTTGTTTAATTTTCTTTTTATCATCAATAGGTTCTTACTTAAAAAATTGGTTTGACATTCACATAATAAATTAGTTGTTTTACAAACTTATAGAGAAACAATAGTTCTTTAACCAGCCCCCAATCCAGCTACTTCTTCCTTCTTCTCAAACACTTTCAACTTTGTTTACTTTGTTCTTTTGATATTTACCTCCATATATCAGGGTTAAATTGTTATTTACATTTTAAAGTATTTTATAGATATTCTATTAATCTCCCACCATGAATGTTGCTGATATGCTTTTGGACCCCTCCATCTTGTCCTTCCCCTATTTGCTTCTGAAATTGATTATATTGAAATTTAGTTACACGATTGTTCAGTGTTCATATTATTATGCATATATCATACACACTGTTCACTCATGAGCCAAGGCCACCTTTCCTTTTTACAAAACCTCTGTGCATAATTATTACCTTTTTAAAAAATTTTCTGCTGAGCATGGTGGCACAACCCTGAAATGAAATTCCATCTACTTGGGAAGCTGAGGGAGGAGAATTATAAGTTTAAGGCCGACCTTGGCAATTGAATGAGATTATCTCAAAAAACTTTAAAAAAGGGTTGAAGATGGAGTTGTAGAGCACTTGCCAGGCATACACAAAGCCCCAGCTTCCCTAGCACTGCAAAAAATTTTTTTTGAAGTTTTAGTCCATTTTTCTGCTGCTATAACAGAATAACACAGATGATTAGATTATAATCAATGTAAGTTATCTGGCTCCTGCTTCTAGAAATTGGGAAATTCAAGATAGAGGGGCTGCTTCTGCTGAAGTTCTTGCTACATCATAAGATGGCAGAAAGGCAAGCAAGCATGCACAACAGAAAAGCAGAGCCAAAATCATCATTTTATCAGGTACCCACTCCCAAGTTAACAGCTTTGATCATTCCCGAGGACAGTACTGTTAAAATGCCAATGGCGATCAATTTCCAACATGGGTTCCAGTTTCGGAGAGGACATACAAACCATAGCACTGAGTTTCCCCATAGACTGTCTTCCAGTGAGGAAATCTCTTCATTACTTGCAAACACTTGGTAGCCTAGTAGTGTGCTTTTCTTGCAGAATCTTCTTCAAGAAGAATTTCTGAGTCCTGCTGTCTTGCAGCCATCTCAGAATCTCCTTTTGTCATCATCCTTTGGCATTCCTTCAGCTCTCCAGTGTTGGATCTCATTTCCTTAATCCAATGCCTTTCTTACTCGTTTATGAATTAGAGTATACTATATTTCCACACTGAGAATATTAGGAGGATGTTTTTTGAGGTCTGCTTATCTGAAAAATCTCTCTACCTTTATATTTAATGGATAGTTTAGCTAGATATAGAATTCTAGGTTGGACATTATTTTCCCTCCAGTTTTTGAAAGTGTCACTTCATTGTATTTCAGCTTCTGGTTTTACTGTTGAGAAATCTATTGCTACTCTGATCCTTAATCTTTTTGAATGAAAACTTTTGTTTTCCCCCTCTGAAGGTTCTTTGTGCTGTATGAAGTATTCTGAAATTTCACATGTGCTGTAGGTGTGAGCCCTGCACCCTTTCCATTCTGCAAACTCATGACCTTGAGCCCTTTTAATTTTTTATTTTGAGACAGGGTGTTATTAAGTTGCTTAGGCCCTCATTAAGGCATTGAGGTTGGCCTTGAACTTGCAAATCCTCCTGCCTTAGTCTCCTGAGTGACTGGGATTACAGGCATGTGCTGCTATGCCTGGCTGATCTTCAGTCCTTGAAAAATAATCTCAATGGTTCGGGCGGTGGCTCCACAGTTTGGGCGCTTGCCTGGCATGCGCAAGGACGTGGGTTCGAACCCCAGCACCATGGACACAACTAAGTGTTGGAGCAATGAAGGCCACATGAAAAACTAAATTAAAAATTTTGAAAAAAAAATCTCAAGGATTATTTCCCAGCCTGTTTCCTTTTTCCTCTGTCTTTCTGGAATCTACTATTGTTTTGTTATTTTGAGTGGGACCTCCTGATTTTCTTAACCTTTTTTCACCTTTGCCATCTCATTCTCCTTTTTCTTTTTTGCCTTTCGGTTTTCATCTTTGTGAGTTATGTGCATGCATGCACTTGCTTTTGTTGTTCCTTTCTCAATGGCTGCAATATATTCCCTTATGTCTCTGGAGATATTAGGGATATCACCCCTACCTCCTGCTGGCATATTTTATTTTTAGTAGAAATTATCTGTTTTATTTTAAGATTTTCTTCGAATGTCTGGTAATTTTGGCTGTTTGTTCAGACTTAAGAGTAAGAGTTAGGGGGCTGGAGCAGTGGCTTGGTAGTTAACGGCACTTGCCCGGCATGTGCAAGTACACAGGTTCATACCCCAGCACCCACGTACACACTAAGTGTCAGAACAACGAAAGCCACGTGAAAAACTCAATAAAAGTTGATTCTCTCTTTCTCTCACTGTCTTTCTCTCTTAAAAAAAAAAAAAGCGTAAGAATTAGAAGCTACCTGATGCTTTTTGACTTCTGAGGTCCCGGGGGACCCCATGTCTGGGTTTCCTTGTCCTGGTCAAATTCTCCAGAGAAGACTCTTCCAGCCTCCTGCCTAAAGGGCATTTTTCTAGATGCTAGGTTTTTTCTTGAGATGAATAGGTAAAGAGGGCTGAGGCCTTCAGTTGTGTCTATATAAATTCCCCACTTAAAAGTAGGAGACCCAATCCTTCAGCTCTGCTTAGCATCTCCGAGTCCAGAACCCCTTTCTTTTATATCTTCCAACACTTCTTAAATGGGTTCCATCTTTATCATCACATCCAGAGGTAGCCACTAGCCCAGGCTTTTGGAGTTTTCTACAGTGTAAATCATGTTACTTCTTGGCATCCCTACTATTGGCTTAGGGTCACTTTCCTGGAAAACTGAGCCTGTTTCTAATTGAGTCCTATGCATCCTAAATTTTCTTGATATTATTTCTGTTCACCTTTTCATTGTTCCTGTAAGCACATAGGCTTTTGAAAGTCATTTTGATAGCATTTGGGGAAGGAGAAAAATTATATACACATACACAACCTACCATCTTTAACCAGTTTCCATTTTTTTCAATTGTATTGGGATGGCTTTCCTTTGATTATGATTCGGTGTAAAAATGGTGCTGTGTCTGTTTGTTCAGGGACTTATAAACTTAGATGGGTTCTAAAAGGAAAAAGTCTTTCCTTCTGCTAGTTTCTTATAAATGGGACACACACACCATGGAACATACACAGATATGCATGTGTGTATACATACAAAAAGAAATTTAAAAATTAGTTTTGGATAGTGTACTCATATGAAAACAGGCAGTATTCAAAATGAGTTATTCCTGTGTTTAACCTCAGTGTATATTCATCTCTTAAATCACATCAGTCCTGATAACGAAAAACAAAATCAATGCTAATACAGTGAATATAAAGAATTTTGAAAAACCCTGATCCTTTATTCAGATTTTGAAGTCTTTGGAGTATTTCTGTAATTGCTATTCCTATTGTAACCAAAGAGAAAGTAACTTTTGTTTTACATTCTATAATTTTTCAGAATTTCAGATTTTGAAAAGAAAGCAAATGATCATTCTGAAATTGAGACCCAGACAGAGGGAAGCACAGAAAAAGAGAATGAAGAGGAGAAAGGCACGGAGACTGTGGGTACTAAGACTCCAGGACTGCTGACTTGCTCAATGGATAAAAAGTAGTATAGTAGCTGTGATGTGTATTTGATTAAAAAATATAGAAATAATATTAATGTTAAATATTATTATTTCCCTCATATTTCCTTTCCTGGGTTTAACTTCACTTGGTGTTAATTATAGTGATTTATATTCCTATTAGTATTTTACAAAACCACTCCTATATCTCTTCTTGACTGTGTCTATTAAATCCTTATGTAAGCAAGCCTGCAATATAAGAAAGGCACTTCAACTTTATAATGAAATCATTTGAGGATATGATTCAGAAAATTGTAGAATTCAAAGATATTGGTTTTATGCCTCTAATAGTTGGAACAAAGCTGCTGGAATGAGAAAGGTCCATTTATGTATATTTAGTAAGTCAGATATATATCTTTCAGTCTACAAAGTCTTAAATTTAGAAAAAGTTAATGAAACCATGAAGTTATAATAGCCATGATACCCCCACACGATAGGCTTATATTTATTTATATTTACATAAAATAGTCATTTTAAGTAATTGATTTATTCAATAGAATTTGTATATTGAATGCCTACCATTTGCCATGTAGGGGACTGAGTCCCCTACTTTCAAGAGAATGGAGAACATCTGGAAAACAGATAAAAACCACCAGTGTGTAACAGTACTCTGTTGACAAAAACTAACTGAACAATCAGTAATAGTGTCAAGACTTCCAAGACTTTGTAAAACCCATTTGCAAATTATAGGACTGCCAGGGAAAAGGCTATAACAACAAAAATGTAGTGCAGACTAGAAACATAAATCAGCAAGGAAATATGCAGATGAATTGACAACCCAATAAATAGGATTCTGCTTTGACACTCTATGACCTGTGATCACTGAGCCACAAGTAGGGTTACTTTTTAGTAGTGATAAAGTCATTGTCAGAAGAACATCCAAAGTGATTAATGCCCTATTAGGAAGCAGAATTTTATCCAAAACATTTCTTTTCATGCAAGATATTTGGGGTAGTAATTGTGATAACTGAATTCATTCACCAGTCAGCCTTATTTCAGTACTAGTGGTTCATCTGTTTTCCCACAGAGAAGTTCATTTCATCTTGTGATAATCACATTTGAATGTTTGGGATTTCCTGTATGATAGGTTGGAAGTGAAGTGGAAATGTTAAACCTTCAGGTGACAACACTGTTTAAGGAGCTTCAAGAGGCCCATACAAAACTGAGTGAAGCTGAGCTGATGAAGAAGAGACTTCAAGAAAAGTAAGAAAGAGGGGTCATTTTTAATCCTTTGAAAAATACACATTTTTACTAAGTACATTAATATATAGAAATATAGTTCTGTCACTATGTTACTGAGTAAAAGAAAAACAGAGGTCTAAGAAAAATATGAATTCAGAAAATCCTAATATACAGGTTAATGTATAAACGTAGACTTCTGGTAATGTAGGAGAATGGAGGCCAGGGACTTTGATTCTAAGTGTATTAGGCCTATGTGACACCTAGCAAAGCAGCAAGCCAGATTTCCTATAAGCTGACAACACTGATGCGAATACACAGAAAGCCAAAAGGAGGCTGGGTGCAGTTTATTTAGGAAAAAGTCTATCTCAATCTTTTGCTTAATCAATTATTAAAGCTGGAATATAAAGTGAGAATTTTACATTTGCTTATTTCTTTTGAAAAAAGAAGTTATCCAAAAGGTAGAAAGCTAAGTTGATGTCATTCCATTGGTCTAGCTGGAAGCACATTTCCAACACAGGATCCATGTGTGTTTTCTTGGGGTTATACTTAACGACACCCCACAGTGTTATCATAATCTGGTGCAGTATAGCAGCTAAGTACTTTAGACAAACAGAGCTAGATTCAAAATGTTGGCATATAACTTATTTGTGTTACTATCTTGGGCAAGTGGTTCATTTAACCTCTCTGAGCCTCAGTTTTATCAGTTGTAAATTACGTGTCAGTTTCTCTGAAACATACCAAATTAAATAAGATTTATTGTACTTGGATTTAATACCTTGTACACAGCTTTCATTTTATTTGTTTTTTTTATTATTATAATGAAATTCTCTTTCTGATGTTTAAGAACACCTACAGGGGTTTCCTTTTTCTCTTACTGAATCTTTGTCAGAAATCCCAGAATAGGTGATTGTCAGAACTTTTTCAAATATAAAAGGTACCCATGATCACTATATAAGAATCACTGTTAGCCAATTATTACTTTGGTCTGTATTTAGCTAACAAAAAAATACGTTTATATGCCTAGTTAAAATAATTATTCAAAGAAGACACTACCTCATGTCACCTTTGATCTGTACTTGTTCATTTTTAGATGTAAAAGTTCAGAGATATGGACATGCCTAGTAAAGAAGCAGAGAGGATAAAATGTTTACTTTGCATTTGTAAATCCTACTGCCCTAAAATTCTTTGGATTTTACATAATCTTGGAATGTGTTGAAAAGCACTGCTCATCTTCATGAAATCTTCATCTTTCTTAGATGCCAGGCCCTTGAAAGGAAAAATTCTGCAAGCCCGTCAGAGCTGAATGAAAAGCAAGAGCTTGTTTATAATAACAAGAAGCTAGAGCTGCAAGTGGAAAGCATGCGATCAGAAATCAAAATGGAACAAGCTAAAACGGAGGACGGAAAGTGAGCAAGCTGGGTGGAATGGCAGCTTGCCCAAGAGAAAAAGAATAGCTTTTAAATACAGGTTGGAATTAGGATTAGAGAGTAAATTCACAAAGTTTATTTTTCATTTATCTGAAAGAATACTAGTAGAGTCTTAGGAGGGACAGAAATTTAAAGGCTTATCGTAACAAAATTATTAACGTTATTTGTATATACCTTGTTTTTTCAGAAAATATTTGTTTGAGAGTAAGAAAATGTTAGTAGATGGTGGAATGATAAAAGTAGGAGAGGATTTTGCTACTCGAGTGTTCAGAAGATGAGTGGGAGGAAAGGCTATGAATTTGTGATATTTTCCTCCAAGATTTCATTTATTGATATCTTTTTTAATAGGTCCAAGTTAGCCATTCTGCAGTCAACACACAACAAGCTTCTTCAAGAACATAATAATGCACTGAAAACAATTGAGGAGCTAATAAGGAAAGAGGTACTCAAAGAAAATTCCATTACAGATGAATGGAAATTGTTGAATGTTTTATATTTAAAAAATGCTTGAATCTGTAACTAAATATAGTTTCAAAAATTGTGTTGCAGTTTATAATTGATTTCTTGTTTCAGAATACTTACAACTTCTTACACATGTATAGTCTGCTTTGTGTTAGAAAGATGGTGCTCATGTCCCATTGTCAGAGAGTTAGCATTTAGTATTTCTCAGAGTCAATAGAGAGCTGCAGGAGAGCTAAGAGTGTGGGCTCCCATGCATGTAATGCACAGTAAGACAACTGGCGAGGGCTGGAGGGGCCACCTGCATACAATTGTACAAGGCCAGCTTGCCTGCTGTCAGTGAACATGGAACTCTGGACTTAATGGTTTGTAATTTAAATTATTAATAATGCCCACCATGGTGTGATAAACTAATAGATAATGGAAGCTTTGAGTTAGAAAGGTCTTTGAATTTATATCCTTATTAATATATTCTTTTTTGGGGGGGGGTTATTATGTCCCTATTTCAGTGTTATCTTTTTTAAATGTTTTAAATCAGGAAAACTATTATTTACAAGCCACAAGTTAAATGAATACATTGCTAACAGACTAATTTAAAGCTAAAGATTATTTAATTTTTTAATTTTATATTTATTTATTTGGTACTAAGGATTGAACTCAGGGGCACTTTACCACTGAGCTACATTCCAAGCCTCTTTTATTTTATTTTTTTTTCTTTTGAGATGAGACCTCGCTAAATTGCTGAGGCTGGCCTTGAACTTGGGATCCTCCTGCCTCACTCAGCCTTTCTTCAAGTCACTGGAATTATAGACATATGCTACCATACTCAGCAAAGCTAAAGATTAGGGAGAAAAAAAAAACCAAAACGAAACCTTTATCTAATATTACTAAAATAGGCTACATTTCTAGAATAAATTTGTCTTTTGCAGTCAGAAAAAGTGGACAGAGTGGTGCTACAGGAACTAAACGAAAAACTGGAACTGGCAGAGAGGGCACTGGCTTCCAAGCAGCTTCAAATGGATGAGATGAAGCAGACCATCGCCAAGCAGGAGGAGGACCTGGAAACAATGGGTGTCCTTAGGACCCAGGTAAGATATGCTCTAGAACCTCAGCTGAGTGAGGTCAGCCCAATTAGATTTGCAAATGCCAAAGTGATGGTTTTTAACACACACACACACACACTGTCCATTTTATATTACTTCCATCAGTGAAACTTTAAAAACTTTTAAATAGATACATGTGCAAAGTGCACCAGTATTTGTGTGTTTGTGTGTGTGTGTTGCTAGGGATTGAACCCAGGGTCTCATGCATGCTAGGCAAGTGTTCTACCACTGAGCTACACCCCAAGCCCACAAAGTGCACCAAAATTTAAAGTGCACAATGCAATGAATTTTATTTATCTGTGTCCCACAATTGGTAGGCAAATGGGGTATTTTCATTTGTGGCACTATGATTAATGCTGCTGTGACACTCCTATACATACCTCTTTGTTCGAGTGCACTCATTTCTGTTGGGTGCACACCTGGGAGTGGAATTACTGGTTCCCAGGCTATGCATGTTACTCAGTGTAATAGGTAAAGTTTCCCAAAGTGGTTGTACCAACGTTCACTCCCATCCACAGAGTTTCCATTGCTTGCCATCCTACCAGTGCTCGTATTATCAGTCATTTTACCTTTATCCACTTTGGAGTAGGTAGTGGTATCTCATTTAATTGGCGTTTCATTGATGACTAATGAAGTCAAGTACTCTTTCAAATATTTATTGGCCTTCTAGGTATTCTCTTTTGCGGTGTGTCTGATAAAACCTTTGCCCATTTTTCTTCAGGTCTGCCTTTTTCTTGATCTTATGAGATCCGTAGATCCTCCTGATACAAACAAGCCCTTGCCATCATTTTTGCCTCTTCACTTTCATAAAGGAATCTTTTGATGAACAAAGGTTCTTAACTTTAAGGTAGTTAAAGATAACAATCTTTCCATTTATAATTAGTACCTTTTTGTGTCCCATTTGAAAAGAACTTTTACTACTCCAAGGCCAAGAAGATACTCTTCTTTGTTGTCTTCTAAAAACTTTATCTTTTATCTACAAACCATCTGAAATTGGCTTTTGTATAGAGAGTGAGGAAAGACTGAAGATACACATTGTTTTCTCTATGAAAATCCAGGTGACTTAGTGCCATTTAGTAAAAGGTCATCTTTTCTTAAGCTTGCTGCCTTCTTCCTCATGTGAAAGGCCCGAATACCAAGACGCAGAGATCGCTGGAGCCATCTTAGAAGCTGGGAAGTGGTGGGAAAATGGACTTTAGTCCAGGTTCAAATACTTATGTGGCCAAATTTTCCCAAGATTAGGAGCTATTAAAGTAGTTTGTAAAATGAGGCTAGCAATTCTACATTCTCAGGACTTTTGATAAGGTGAAATAAGCACCCAACATAGGGACATCACACATGCCTGGATTTCAGTAAATAGCATCTCTTTTTAATTTTTAGTTTAAATTTAGCATAAGAACAGCATGCTTACATTTACCTAGCAAATAAACCATTTATTATATTATCTTAATTCTGAATTTTTTTAAAGAGGTGAGAGTATTTTAATGAATTAATGCAGCATACACTGCCTCAATCACCTATATCGGTGTAGTTTCAGGGTTCAAATTGTTTAAGCACAAATGTACACACAACTCCTATCTACTGTTTGAATGTAGTTGGAAAGTTGTGGTTGTTATACTAGTTCGTAACAGGAGTATGTACCTATCATTCACAATTCCTAGCTAAGGATGCTGCACTCTCTCAACCTTATAAACAGGTGCACTGCAGAGAATCCACATTCATCTCAGTAGAAGCTTATCTTTTTCCTCTAACAGATGGAGGTTTACTATTCTGACTTTCATGCTGAAAGAGCAGCAAGAGAGAAGATTCATGAAGAAAAGGAGCAACTGGCATTGCAGCTGGCAATTTTGCTGAAAGAGAACAATGCTTTTGAGGATGGAGGCAGGTAAGATGAAGCAAGACAGAAACAGAGCATGTGACAGCACGGGCAGTGGAAGAGGTTCCCTGTCAAAGGTGTTTCCTGATTTCATCTATGAAAGCTACTCTACCTACTGCTGGTGTTCCCACACTTCGGCTTACAACAAGCTGGACAGAGACTTGCAAGAAGCCAGTCAAGTTCCCTGCTTTGAGATAAGCTGTGAAACAAAGTTGTGTCCCAATGTTCTACCTTGCTATTGTCATGAATGAAATATTCATATAGCACTTCAAATTCTCTAATGTGCTTTGAAAGAAAATACTTATAAAATTACTCTTGACTTTAAAAAAGTTTCCACTTTGAGAAAGTTTTAAATTGTAGAGGAATATGGAGAATAAAATAACATGGTGATATGTACCCCATCCTGAATTGACAGTTGCTAGTGTATAATTTTTTTTTTTTTTGCCTCAAGTAGTTTTTTACTGAAGGAAAAAGGGAGCTGTAGATGAAGTTGAAGTCGTTTTTATTGCCCACCCTTCATTTATTCCCCTCATCCCTTACCAGGAAGTTAGTGGACAGTCTCCCTGTCTATATTATACCTTTACATGTGTATATGCACATCCACCCTATATAATATCTTAAAACAAGAAATATCCTTCTGTGTTTAAGTTACAAAACGATCACGGTAGAGACTGTTCTGTAACTTTGTTTATATAACATTGTGGTTTGTGGTTTCCAGTGCTGTCTGTATTGAAACATGCAGATTTAATTCATTGCTTTAATTCCTGTGTAGGGTCTTGGTGTTGAAATATGCCACTTTCCCCCTAATCCATTTCCCTATCAACTTACAGTATGGTTATTTCCTAGTTAATATTTTTTAGAGAGAGAGAGAGAGAGAGAGAGAAAGGGAGGGATTATTAAAGAAAGAATCAACTTTATTTTTTCATCTGGCCTTTGTTTGTCTGTCACTTAGCTGTGTTGTGTATGTGGTGCTGGGGTACAAACCCGGGTCCATGTGCATGCCAGGCAAGCATTCTAACCACTGAGCCACCGCTCCAACCCCTCCTAGTTGATTTTTAAAACTCTTACTTAGGGCTGAAGTGGTGGCTCAGTGGGTTATGGTGCTTCCCTGGCATGTGTGAAGAGGCGGGTTTGAACCCCAGCACCATGTACACAACAAAGTGTCACAGCAACGAAAGCCACATGAAAAACTAAATAAAATCAATACTCTCCTTCTCTCTCACACACACGGTCCCCCTCTCTCTCTTAAAAAAAATTAAAAAATGTCTTTCTTACATACTCTTACCACGTAGCATGATGGTGCTATGTAAAAATCAACTTAATCTCACATTCTGGTTTTATGAACCTTGACGCTGTAGTTCAACTCTCTCTCTTTTTTTTTTCATATGTTTGTTGACTTCTTAATGGTTTAGAATTGTACAACATCACATATAGTGTTGCTTTTAATTGCAGCAGGCAGTCCTTGATGGAAATGCAGAGCCGGCATGGGGCAAGAACAAACGACCCAGACCAGCAGGCTTACCTCATCCAAAGAGGTGAGTCACATGTGAGTCTAGGTTTCAGGGAATAATAATATCTTACAAAGAAGGCACTTGAAGAAAAATTCCACAGCACTCTATAGAATGGATTCCTCATCAAGCTATCAAAAATATAGCACCTTTAAGTCTTACTTCCATCCACTCACTAGGTCCGGATGGGACTCTTCATACCATCTCACTGTAGTCTACAGATGTTAGGTGGTCTGCACCATCCCTTCAACTCATCTTAAACCTCTACTTACTTATATTTATTTGTGCAGCGTACTTCATGTAGATGCCCTCTCCACATGCACATTCCTGTCTTCTTATATTCTCTTTCCAGTGAACGCTTATCCCGCTTTTAAAACCTATTTGTCTAGGTGCACACCTATAATCCCAGTGACTTGAGTGGTTAAGGCAGGAGGATCCCAAGTTCAAGGTCACCTGGGAAATTTAATGAGACACTATCTAAAAAAGGTCGGGGATGTAGTTCAGTGGTAGAGCACTGGGTTCAATCCCCACCCAGTACTGCCCCCCAAATCATATTTTTCTATCTCCATGAATTGTCAGCTTTCTGAATTTCTGAAGTACTTTATTCTTTTGCTATTTTATAAATGTTTATATGTTAAAATATGTATTGAAGTATTCTGTTAAATGCTAAGCTCCTTGGATTTTCTTTTCTTTTACCCAGGGGTGCTCTATCAGTGAGCTACATCCCCAGCCCTTCTTATATCTTATTTTAGGACAGGCTTTTGCTAAGTTACCCAGGCTGGCCTCAAGCTTGTGATCCTCCTGCCTCAGCCTCCCAAATCACTAGGATTACAGGTGTGCACCACTGCACCTGGCTTGTGGACTATATATTTTCACCTGACATTTTTCACATAATAATGTTAACATTTTTATTTGAGAGTTTATTTCCAGGCACTGTGCTGATCTCATTTTATCTGTATTATTTCATTTGATCCTCAAAAAATTCCACGAGGTATATATTATTGTTATTTTTATAGAAGATAAAACTAAAACTTGACAAAGTTAAGTAACCCAGGATTACAAGGCTAGACAGGAGAAGAATTGGAAGGGGAACCCAAGGTTATCTAACTGACTACTGTATAGTATACTGCATGTAGCAGATGTCATTTAATTCTACAATACATCCAGATTTTAATTTCCTGAGTAAAACTGATCATGATACTTCTTCAAGTGCAGTGCTGTATTTAGTATACAGTTTTACACTTGTACTAATACATTGTACTAATATATTAATAATACACTAGTAGTAATGTTCTTTAATTTATAATGAATTACTGAAAGGAAAATATCCTTGATTCTAGATATGAAAAAGCAAAATTCAAAAACTGAAGACTAATACAGCTAGAAAAAAATACTGGCAGTGCCACGAAGTAGAGTCTGGGTTTAGAATCCATCTTAAATATCACACACAAAACCCTTGCTTCCTTAACCTTTTTGTTTTTAAATGCCCCAGCTTAAGTCCCTTTCCCATACCAACTGACTATTGAAATGGAACAATTTTATTAGCAGCAAGGATACAATGTTATCATATGTAGTGGCCTGACAAATCTTGAGGAGATTTCTCTATTTTTAATCTCCTATCTCTCCCTTTTCGACCACCCACCAAAATTCTATAATGGGGGAAGAAGTTAGAGTAAACATTAGTGGTAGTAATTCAGGTTGAAAATAAGCATACGGCACACGCAGAAAAGGCAGCATTTGGTCAGGTCTAACATAATGTTACCCAGAAGCATTTTTTTTTTTAGCATGAATGGGTTATATTTTTCTCAGAAAGCTGCATCTGCTCACTCATGTGGTTTCTTTCCACTTTCCTGATTTATTTTTCTTTATCCCTGCTTCCTTTTTGAATACAGGGCACTCAACCACTAAGATACATCCCTGGCTTTATTTATTTTGAGTCAGGGTTTCACTAGATTGCCCAGGCTGGCCTTGAATTTGAGATCCTCTTAATTTCAGCCTCCCAAGTCACTGGGATTACAAGTATGCACCACCATGCCTGGCTATATTTCTGATTCTAGAAATGCCCTACAAGGTTGTCGTGGGTCAAAGGTTAGTCTCTTGCACCTGGATGACTTAAGGGATAACTGTTTTTTATAATTCTATAAGGCAAATACCTATTTACATTAAAAAAGAGCTGGTCATTTTTTACTTTTCTTTATAATCTAAAAATCTTTGCAATGTATAAATTTATTCTTGATTATCTTAATAAGCTGTTTTGTTATAAAAAAACAAGATTTTTTTTTTTTAGTGTCTCAACAAAACTGATTTAAACAACAGTCTCTCTTGATTCATCTCATCATTGTTGTCAGCAACAGCCATTTCAGTGTCTGCTCTGTTCCGGCTACTCGGTTAAGTCACAGGGAACAGAAAGGCATAGGGCATGGTCAGGTGCTAATGGCTATGGTGCAGTTGGAGAGACATAATGTGCACACCAAAAAATGAATTCACAGTACAAGATAGCATGTAGGGGGCTGGGGATGGAGCTCATTGGAAGGTGCTTGGATCCCCAGCACTGCAAAGAGAAAAACAATAGCATGTCGGTAATAAAAGGAATAGTGATACAGATTTGAAAGAAAAGGTTGACCACAAAGGCACAGGGAGTTGATAAAAGCCTTGAAAAAATATTCCTGCAAGCTTGACCTTGAAGCTAGGATGTGGGTAAGTACAATGTGAGAAGTAAAAGGGCAAAGACAGAAATGAATGTGATGGGTTGATAATGAAAAATGACTAAGCTTTTCACGGATTGAAGAGGCAGGAGGCAGAGAGAACCTTGAGCAGGCTGTTATAGCAGCCTCAGTCTGGGTCTTAAAACCTAATCCAGGACAAAAAGAAAAACAAAGACGGAGGCAACACTTTAAAATGAAGACGCAACCCTGCCCTGCTGATGTACCTGATTGTCTTCTGGATCAGGGTTTGGCAAACTACAGCCCCCAAGCCAAATCTGACCTGTCCTCTGTTTTTAGAAATCAGTTTAATTGGGATATAATCATATTTGTATCTTGTCTGTGGCTGCTTCCATGCTACAGATGCAGAAAGTTTATGACTTGCAAAGCCTATATAATATTTTCTCTCTGGCCCTTTACAGAAGTTTGCTGACCCCTAATCTCAAGCAGAGAGACAATAAGTTCCCCACTTCAAGAATCATGCTTTATGATGAATATAAACCTTGGGTTGGGTTCACTAGTAGAACACTTGCCCAGCATGCATAAGGCCCTGGGTTTGATTCCCGGTACAGCTAAAAAAAAAAAAAAAAAAAAAAAAAGAAGAAGAAAAAGAAAAGTTCCTTAAATTCAGTTACTGTATTTTGAAACAAATAATGATGGTAAAGATCATTTTTATTATCATCCTCCAAAAACGAAGCTTTGTGGTCTGAACCAAAGTCTTGGCTGAGACTAAAAACTAAAATGCCTTGCACCGGTCCAGAAAAGTTAGGCCAGAGAGAGACCAGGAGGCAGAAGTAAATTTCAGCATTGATCACAGTTTGTATTGATCTAGTACCTACCCAAAATAAGAGCTTATTTTAGCCATTCTCTGATTTTGATTTCTACCTTAGCCTAACTCCAAAATTGGGGGAAATGACAGGATTCATTCTTCAGTTGTTCCTCCTCACTGACTTTCCTTAGGCAAGTCCTGTTCCTTCTAAAGCTCCTCTAACTCATCCAGGAGACCTTTCTGCATCAAGGCCTGAGTCAGGGGCCCCTCTCCTACTCCCACCCAACCCTCAGTGCCTAACACTCCCCCTGCCACACTACCATTGCCCGCCTGGATTCCCACCTCACCAATGTCCTGGTGCATAGCAGAGTCTCTTGTATATCCTGGAGGGCTCACAAGTGCCTCCCGAAAAAATTGGAGTATTGTCTGCTTCTGAGAAGGTGCACACTATTGCAGAAGACCCCCCACCCCATACTCACTTGACTTCTCCTTCCACATTCTTTTCCTCTTTTGCTTATATCCGGAACTGATATTATCCTGTACCTAGAACAGACATACATTTTCATACACTTCAAACCTGGAAAAAAGTTTGCATCCTGAAGTAATACGGAAGCAGGTACTATTTTTGGAGATTTCCTTGTGCACACAGTGATAACTTCCATTAAAGACCAAAAGCTCACTAGGTGTGGTGGCACACACCTATAATCCCAGCTACTTAGCAGGTGGAGGCAGGAGGATTGCAAGTTCAGGGCCAACAAAATCAGCAACTTAGCCAGACCCTCAACAATCTAGCAAGACCCTGTCTCAACTTGAAAGCACTGAGGATATAGCTCGGTGGTAAAGCACCCCTGGGTTATGACGTTTACTAGATCATCAAATTAAACACCTGTTGTTAAAATCAAGCCGAAGTGCTTCCAAGATGGAATTAATGAAACATTTTGTTTCCTGCTTATTCCCAGGAGCTGAGGATAGGAACTGGCGGCAACAGCAACCACAGAGTATTCCAATTCATTCTTGCCCGAAGTGTGGAGAAGTTTTGCCTGACATAGATACCTTACAGATTCATGTGATGGACTGCATCATTTAAGTGTTGATGTTTCACCTCCCCAAAATTGTTGGTAAACGTCAGCTTTTTCCTCCGAGACTTGTACTTTGTCTGATTTGTTTTTAAACATTTTGCCTCATTATGCTTGATTTAGGAGAAAAAGAATGTATCAATTCTAAGTAGAACACTTTGTGGATTTCCATGAGCTCACAAAATAGAATCTGTAACCACTGCCCTTCTGATAATAAATTCAGTGGTTTTTATGTTCTGTTTAATGACAGCAATTGCATTGTTCATGCAGTTAATCAGTACGGGACATGATGCGACAGGGCTCGGTGAATTATGGAAGAAATTTCACTGATGAATTTTAAGAACCTTTTAAGGAGGCAGGAGAAATGAACTGGTCACAGATTTAGTCAGGAAAAATGTCTTTTAAGTACTTTTTAATGCAAATTGCTGATTTCTTTATCCATTTAAATTGGATCTTTTGGGGTTATGTGTTTTTGTGTATGTTTTAGTTTTATTGTAGCCACAGTAATTGTTCCAAAGTTATGACATAGCCCTTTTCATCCAAGCACAGTAAGCATTCAGTTAATATTGGGACAAGTAAAAGAAATTGGCATACATGACATTAAGTTCATTGGATTTCTTCTCTCTCTCTCTCTCTCTCTTTGTGGTGGGGGGATAAGAAGGGAGAGAAAGAGAAACTAGGTATTGAACTCAGGGTCTCTCTAGTACTGAGCGACATCCATGTCCCATGCTTCCCCCCACCCTGCTTTCTTCTCTCTCTCTCTCTCTCTCTCTTTAAAGAGAGAGGGCTGTGAGTGGTGGCTCACTGGTTTCAGTGCTTGCCTTACATGTGCAGGGTTGCAGGTTTGAACCTCAGCATCACGTACAAAATGAAATGTCGGAGCAACAAAAGTCAAATGAAAAACTAAATAAAATTGATTCTCTCTCTCTCTCTCTCTCTCTCTGTCCCTCTTTCTTTTAGAGAGAGGGAGAGAGCGAATTTTATTTTTTCATCTGGTTTTTGGTTTTCTTCCACTTAGCTGTGTACGTGGTTCTGGGGATCAAACCCAGGTCTACTACGCAAATGCCAGGCAAGTGCTTTCCCACTGAGCCACCTCTCCAGCCCCCAACTTTCTTTTGAAACAGGGTCTCACTAAAATTGCTGATGCTGGCCAGAATTTGCCATCCTTTTGCCTCAGCCTCCTGAGTCACGGGATTAAGTTCACTGGATTTCATTCACAGTGTTAAGAAATTATTTTCATTCTTTCATTATACTGAAGGTATATTGGCTTGTACAGAAGGTAGTTTATTAATTTCTAAAAAAAGATGTTTTCTTCATAGATACAATTATATATCTTCATAATCACAAAAAGTTTATTGCAAAATAAAATTTTGCTTATGAATCTTTTACACTGTTCATACATGATTGACTGATTTCATAGTATGCATTTTCTGTATTAAGCTCATTTAGCTTAATATAAGTGTAGTATTTAGATATGTTTTATTAATTTGATGACTATGAGCATATTTCTTTAGTTGAGAACAGTACATGTTTGAATTAGAAGTAGTTCTAACTAGGAAGGTGAAGAGATAGGGATTTGCCATATTTTAAATTTACAAGACTAACTAGTACTGGACAAGCCAGTATTAAAAGTTAATATCTTTATATAAGCATCTGGTTTCTAAAACATTTAAGAGAAAAACAGAAAGATCCCCTTTGTATTTACCATAAGATCTCTCCTAGACAAACTTGCATACACATATGCATACACGTGTGCATTTATGTGTATTTAAATAGAAATCAAAACAGTTTAAATACATGCCATGAGAACATACCGTGCATCACAGTTATCTTCATGCCTGAAAATTATATTCATGCCAAAAGAATACCTTGTACACACCAATAATTTAATTAAAACAATTCTCATACAAACATCCCAGGGAGAAATGCCCGTTAAAGACATTTCAAAAATTATAATGAAATTCTTCTTTATTTTCTTATTTATAGTTTCTAGTATAAATGTTTTCACCATTTCATACTGGAGAAAATAGATTTCTATAGTATCCTAAATAGAGAAACAAATCAAATGATTTCAAGTTTAAGTTAGTGTGGATATCCTTTTACTTTGTTCAAGTAAAGATATCCAAGAAACCCAGACTCTGAAATAACAATGAATGAACTTATTTAAGCCTGTGACCAAATCATTTGCTTGATAACTGAAAGGATTACAAATGAAGGCAGGTTCTTGTGGTTGCTTTAAATTAAAGTTGTTGAAGAGTTAGTTATCTGTATTCCATGTTCACTGCATCATTATTCACAGTGGCTAAGATATGGAAGCATTCTAGGTGTCCATCATTAGATTAATGGATATAGAAAATGTGGTGTGTATGCACAATAAAATACTATTTAGCCTTTAAAAAGAGGGAAGTCCTGTCATTTAACAACATGGATGAACCTGGAGGACACTATATTGAGTGAAATAAGCCAGACATAGAAAGATAAATACCATATGGCATTACATACATGTGGAATCTAAAAAGTTGAACTCATAAAAGTTGAGAGTAGAATGCTGGTTACCAGTGAATGGGGAGGGTGTCTGTTAATGCAAAGGGAAATGTGGACCAAAGGTGACAGAGTTTCAGTTAGACATAAGGAATAAGCTTTAGTGATCTATTGTACAAATAGTGACTGTAATGCATACTGTGTTGTATAACTCAAAAGAATTAAGGCTGTTATTTTAAGAGAATCGACCCGCCTAGTAAACAACTTGTAAGCTCCATGTATGTCTTATCTAATTTATTTCGTCTGATATATCTTCAAATGCTCTGTTCCATATTAAGAGTTTATACCTCATAGAAATCTTGTGTATATATGAGCTGAAAACACAAAACAAGATGTCTATCCTTTTTTTTTTTTTAACTTTTCTGGGTTACATAATGCTGCTCTAATTCATAATTATATAACATGAAATGATACTGCAGATTTTTTTTTTAAAGAGAGAGGGACAATGAGAGAGACAGAGAAAGAGAGAAACAACTTTATTTAGTCTTTCACATGGCCTTAGTTGCTCTAAAATAACACTTAGTTGTGTACATGGTGCTGGGGTTTGAACCTGGGTCCTCGTGCTTGCCAGGCAAGTGCCGAAACCGCTGAGCCACCGCTCTAGCCCAAGATGTCTATCCTTAATAAATTTATAAATGTACAGTACAGTACTGTTAACTATATGCACATTATTGTCAGACTATCGCAGAACTTTTTTATTTTGATGACTAATACTCTGTACCTATTAAATAGCAGCTTCCATTTTTCCCCTTCTCCCAGCCTCCAGCAACCACCATGGAACCTTCTACTTCTATGACTCTGACTACTTTAGATATTTTATTAAGTGTATCATACAATATTTGTCCTTCTGTGATTGGTTTATTTCACTTAGCATAATGTCCTCAAGGTTCCTCATGTTGTTATACATGGCAGGATTTAAGATTGCATAATATTCCGTTGTATATGTAGACCACATTTTCTTTATCCACTTATCTGCTGATGGATATTCAGGTGTTTCTACCTCTTGGCTTCTTGAATAACACTACAATGAATATGGCAGTGCAACTGTCTCTTTGAGATCCTATTTTCAGTTCTTCCACATAAATACCCATACACAGGAGTGCGAGATCATATGATAGTTCACTTTTAATTTTCTAAAGAACCTCCCTATTGTTTTTCATAGCAGTTGTACCATTTTACATTCTTACAATAGTGCTTAATGTTCCAGTTTCTCCACATCATTATCAATACTTATTATTTTCTGTTTTATGATAATTGGTGAAGTGATATCTCATGATTTGTTTTACTCTGATAATCAGCGATGTTGAAGCATCTTCACATATACTTGTTGGTCATTTGGAAATGGCTACCCTGGTCCTTTGTCCATTTTTAAATTGGATTATTTGGGTTTTTCCCCTCTTGAGCTGTAGGTATTCATTATTTATTTTGGATACTAATCCCTTTTCAGATATATGGTTTGCAAATATATTTTCCCCATTCTGTATGCTACCCTCTTGACTATTTCTTTTTGCTAGTCAGAGGGGTTTCTTGTTTGTTTGTTTGTTTGATGTAGTTCCACTTGCCCATTTTCACTTTTCTTTCTTTGCTTTGGGTGTCATATGTAAAAATCAGTGCCAAGGGAATTTCATATCTTTATCTTTTGCTATCTTCTTTCATGTTCCTTTTTTTTTTTTTTTACAGTGAAATGCTTTAATTCCTTTCTTACTTTCTTTTGTGATGAACTCTCAGCTTTTGTTTAGCTGTGACAGTATTTTTCTTTCATTTCTGAAAGATAGTTTTGCTAGCTGTATTGTTCATGTTTGGCAATTTTTCTCTTCCAGCACTTTGAATACATAGCCTACTCCTTTCTGGCTTACAAGTTTTCTATTAGAAATTGCTCATAGCCTTATGGAGAGTTCCTTGAATATTCCAGATTCATTGTCTTTAATATTGGATGCACATCTACTCTTCCTCCCCCTGAGGAGAGGCTACCAAGATGGATTGCATCTGTGTACTGCACTACAAGTTCTCCAGAGCAGCAGCAAACCACCCAACTCTGTCTCAGTTTCAACAGGACCTCAGACATCTACAGTGGGTCTTATCAGCATCCTAAGAAAAGCAAAACAGAAACCATCCTTGTGAGAAGACCCCCCTTGCAAAAGATGAAACAATGGATACTTGCTTCACTCTTCTCTTTGTCCCCAAGGGAGAGGCTGCCGAGATGTATTGGTTTGTTTGCTGTGACATAGATCCTCTGTAGCAGCAGCAAACCACTCAGCTCTCTCTCATTCTCAGTTCTCCAACTCCCACCTCCAGCATCTGTAGTATACAAGTTCCTGTTCAGCATCTTTTTTTTTTAATGGGGGGGCGGAGAGATTGGGAGAATCTGTTTTCTTTATTTTTTCATCTGTTTTTTGTTTTGTTTTGTTTTGTTTTTCTGACAGTCACTTAGCTGTGTATGTGGTGCTTTTTTCTTTTTGCAGTTTGATGTGGTTCCAATTGCCTATTTTCATTTTTGTTTCTGTGCTTTTGGTGTCGAGCCCAGGTCCTCAAGCATGCCAGGTAAGTACTCTACCACGGAGTCACCACTCCAGCCCCCGTCCAGCATTCTGAAATAGGCAAGACAGAAACCAGTCTCTTAGGCAGCTCCAATTATAAACTGAATGTATGCTCCAACTCTTTTCCTCCTCAAGAAGAAGGTGAGATCCAAGACCCACGGGTTTTCTCCTACTTGTTCTGCACTGGGTTGGCAGAAGGGACTATGGCAAATGAGTGTGTGCTAATCCAGATCTTTGTTCTTAAGAGGTTCCCAGCCTGGTGCTCTTTCCTGTCAGTATTTGGCTTGGGGCAAGACAGAAACCATTTGGAAAGTCTGCATATTGGGCATTATGTTTCAGTCTTCTCCTTACCTCCCCAGGGAGAACCCAGGAGCTAAAAGTTTTCTCTTGATCGTGGTATACTGAGTCAAGGGTGAGGTACTCAGGCAAATGAACGCCATAAAAATATGCCTAGACATTTGTTTTATATTTGCTCAAAGTATAAGAACATCTTTTTCTTATATCAAAAAGATATAAGAATATCATTTTGATTCCTGACAAACGGAATTGATTGTGTGTTGCTGTTAAGTCAGTATCTCTCTAGGGGGAAGAAGGGCTTGAGGCTCCCTAGGCTGCCATCTTGGTGATATCATCTCCTCTACAGGAATTTGGCCTCTTTTCTAAGGCTTGACTTGCTATATTCTTGAAGTCTTTTAAAGACTTCAAGCACCAGAAAGATGGGAACTAAGAAATATTAATGAACTAATAAAAATCAGATAGCTAAATCATTTTATAATGTTAAACCATCAGCTATTAATATTAAAAAATAACTGTGATTCAGTTTGGCATGTAAGGAACTTGGAAGTCATCACTCACATTTTTAAAACAACAACAAAAAAACTAACTGAAAATGAACAACTTTTCTTTCTTTTCTTGGCAGGGGTACTGGGGATTGAACCCATTGTGGTACTGACTGAACTCAGGGGTGCTTTTCTACTGAACTACATTTTTTGAAATAGGGTCTCACTAAGTTGCAGAGGGTCTCACTAAGAGACTGAGGCTGGCCTTGAATTTGTGACTCTTTGGGATCAGCCTGAATTTCTGGGATTACAGGCATGTACCACTCCTCTTGGTGAAATTTTAAAATATTTTAAACTAGGTAAAAAAATGCACCTTATCAAAATTCATTGAATGTGGAGAAAGCAGTGCTGAGAGGGAAATACAGCATTGAATGTGCATACAGAAAAGAAGAAATATCTAAAATCAGTAAGTTTCCACTTAGGATACTAGAAAAAGAATTCTGAATCAAATGAACTAAGCTGAAGAAAAGAAATAAAAATTAGAGCAGAAAGCAGAAAAATGGAAACCAGTAAATCAATAGAGGAAAATGGACAAAACCAAAGTCTGGTTCTTTGAAATGTTCAATAAAATTGATAAAACTGTAGCCAGATTAACCAAGAAAAAGAAAAGATACAAACTTCCAATTTTAGCATCTCAGCAATGAACAATGGTCACTTGAAATTTATAAACACAGTACCATTTACATTAGCACCGCCCCCCCCAAAAAAAAAATCGCCCAGAAGACTTAGGTGTAAACCTAGAAAAATGTATACAAGGTCTATGAGGAAAACCACAAAACTCTGATGGAAAAAAATCTAATAAATGGAAAGACAGTTCATGTTCATGGATAGGAAGACTCGATATTCTTGAAATGTTAGTCCTTCCAGTTTGGTCTATAGATTCAATGTAATCCCAATCAAAAGTTCTAACGTTATTTTAGGGATATAAACAAGATAGCTCCAAAGTTTATATGGAAAGGCAAAAGACCTAAATAGCCAATTCAGTATTGAAGAACAAAATCAAAACGCTGATACCGCTGACCTTAGGACTCACGAAAATGCTATAGTAATCAAAACAGTGTGACACTGGTAAAAGACTGGGGCTGTAGTTCAATGGTGGAACACTTGCCTAGAGTGTGTATGGCTCCAGATTTGATCTCTTACACTGCAAAAACAAAACACAACACAACAACCAAAAAAACAGACAAACTGATCATGGAACAGAATAGAAAGCCCAGAAATAGCCCCAAATATAATCAACTATTTCTTGAGAAAGGAACAAATGAAATTCAAGGAAGACAGTTGCTTAAATAAATGGTTCTGGAACAACTAGATATACACATGCAAAAATGAAGGAGAAGGAGAGGAGGGGATGAATCTAGACATAGACCTTATAGTTTTCATAAAAACTAAAGTCACAGACTGGGAGAAAATGTACTGAACTCATTTTTGATAAAGGGCTTCATCTAAAATATACAGAGAACTCTTAAAACTTAGTGAGAAAACAACAGAATTTAAAACCAGGCCAAAGATCTGAACCCGAGAGTGTAGCGCTGGGAAACAGGCATATCAAAAGATGCTCAAGCTTACGTATCACTGAAGAACTGCAAATGAGCCAGGCATGTGCTGGTGCACATACCTACTATCCCAGAGATTTGGGAGGCTGAAGCAGTAGGAGCGCAAGTTTGAGGGAAGCCTCAGAAACTTATGTGAGACCCTATCTCAAAATTTAAAAACGACTGGGGGCTGGAGCAGTGGCTCAGCAGCTACAGCGCTTGCCTGGCATGCGTGAGTACACGGGTTCATCCTGCAGCACCACATACACGACAAAGCAGCAAAAGCCACACAAAAAACTAAATGAAAAATTGCTTCTCTCTGTCCCTCTCCTCTCTCACTGTCCCTCAATCTTTGGGGAAAAAATGACTGGGGATGTAGCTCAGTTTAGAGTAACTCAGGATTCAATTTCCAATACCACAAAAAACAGCGGCAGTGAGATACCACTGCACACCTATTACAATGGCTAAAATCCAAAGCACTCTGAATGCTGGTGATGGTATAAAGCAACTGGAACCCTCATTCAGCTCTGATGGGAACACGAAATGGTACAACTATAGAGGATAGTTTGGCAATTTCTTACAAAACAAAGCTGACTCTTATCTTATACTCTAACAATCACACTCCATGGTATTCACCCAAATGAGCTGAAAGCTTACAGCCACAA
The DNA here is from genome assembly GCA_004027875.1 of Aplodontia rufa. Lineage (NCBI taxonomy): Eukaryota > Metazoa > Chordata > Mammalia > Rodentia > Aplodontiidae > Aplodontia > Aplodontia rufa. Next base: position 41,530 of record PVKS010009764.1, read on the forward strand.
AAACCAGCACATGGATGTTAATATCCACTTTATTTATAATTGGCAAAAGTTGGAAGCAACCCTGATGCAAATAGTGGCACATTCAAACAATGAAATATTATTCAGCAATAAAAACAAATGAGCTAGCAGGCCACAAAAAATAAAAACAAACAATACCATGAAGGAAACTTCCATGCAAATTGCTAAGTGAAAGAAGCCATTCTAAAAAGACACTATAAGCTATATGATTCCAACTATATGACACTCTGGACAAAGCAAAACTATGGAGATGGGAAAAAGATCAGTGGTTTCCAGGGTTGGGGGGAGAAAAGATGAATAGGTGAAGCCCAGGAGACTTTTAGGGCAGTGAAAGTATTCTGTATAATACTGTGGTGGTGAATACATTAGTCAAAATTCATAGAACTGCATATCACAGCGTGAGGCCTATAACATGGACCATAGCTAATGTATCAAAATTGGTTTATCAGTTATAACAAATGTCCCATACTAATGCAAGATATTAATAATATGGGAAACTGTTTGAAAGCAGCTTTATAGAACTTTCTGTTTATTCCACTCAATTTTTCTATAATCCTACAGCTGTTCTAAAAGCTAACATCTATTTTTTAATGATTTTAGTTCAAAATAACTTTGAACTAAACGATTATTTAGTGTTCACAGCTAAAATTCATTGTGTGCATCAGAAAATCAAGATTGTTATGAAGATTGGCTAACAATTTCATTTGATCTTAATGAAAAGGATAACTTGGGATTATCTTTAATTGAAAATTAATTATGCCATCATTAATTCAGTGGTGGGGAAACTGATATGACAGCTATCTGCAGCTTTTAAGTATTAACAGGAATCAAATATGTGGACCAATCTTAATGGAACAACAAAAGGAGAAGGGCTCACAGAGAGAAATTTTGGCCTGAGTTTAGATGGATTGGTAGGAACTGGCCAGGTAGCTGGAGTGGACCCAGTAGTTGAAGTCATTCAAAGCAGGGGGATCTACATGTGCAAAGGCTCTGAGGCATGCCAGTACCTGGAATATTTGAGGAAGAAGGAACATTTCACATTTGCAGTTAGTTAGCTAGAAAAAAAATCACTCAACAATGACTAGCATTTTCCTAAGAAGAGTACATAATGTTATTTCAAATATATGCTCTTAATTTCTTTCTTTATTCTCACAGTTAGAATTGTTACAACCTTCCAACTGGCTTCTCTGCACCTAGTTTCTTGCATACGCAGTTCCTAAGTAGCCGTCTTCAATGGGCTAAATGATTCCTTACAGAGAATATAAATTAGTGCATGTTTGATGCTTCCATGTGCCAGGCATACTGTGCAATTTCAAGTTTTCTCATTTAAATATCTTCAAATGTCATATGAAATAACTATTACTATTCCTGGTGAGCTGATGTAAGTTGAGAGATTAAGTAACTGATCCAAAGTTGCACAGCTGTATGTAGCAGTTAAGATCACGCAGCCTTAAGGCTGAAGTCTGAGTGTGTAGTCACATCTTCCTTCTATGCATCCATCTTCCTCTCCTACTTGCTCAAACATGGTCTTTTTATTGCATATAAAATAAAGATTGTGATCTGGTGTTCATCATCCTCCGGACAATTATTTTCTGCCTACTTCCTTTAACGTTTCTGCCTTCTCTCCTCTACTCGTTCCCTCCTCTCCAGCAAAATTGGTAGTCACCTGTTGTTATTTATCTCTTACGCGTATGTCATATCTCCCATGTTATACTGTTAAAACCTGGAATAGGAAACATGTGTCTTGTCCAACACTTACACATAAGGCAATGGACTTTTATGGCTGTTTTGTGTGGAAATGTATTGGAAATTCTCGTGTGTGATCCCCCTAAAATCCTCTAATCCAGATATTGCCAATATTGGTAATATTGAGCCAATATTACCACTGAGCCCCTAAACAGTCAGTGAGTTAAGAAGAAAATGTGCTACTAAATTATTCCTTTCCATAAACATTGTGTACCAGGAATCAGCAGCAACAGAGAAAACAAAGGAAGAGGTAAGGAAGATGAACAAGACATGTCCCTTCTCTCTAGATGCTCAAGTTACAGTGGGAAGATTCAGAAGACAACAGTAGCGGGCACTGTGGCAAGTTCTATATTCTGAGACCAGTCTGGAGCTTAAGGAATAGGAATGAAATAGGAATGCTTAGTCTGGGGGGGGGGGGGTCCCGAAGATCTTCACAGAGGAGGGATGCTTGGTCTGAAGTTGGATGAGTAGGAGCTGACCAGGTAGCTGGAGTGGACCCAGTGGTTAAAGTCATTCCAGGCAGGGGGAGCTACATGTGTACAGGCTCTCAGGCATGCCAGTACCCAGAATATTTGAGGGAGAAAGAACAGTTCAGTATGGCTAGAAGAAAGTACTTCAGTGGGTAAAGATAAGAGTTGGAAAAGTGGGCCAAAGTTGAGTGTATAAAGACCTTGAATGGCAAGAAGTCTGAAATTAATAGGAACTGAGAAGCTACTGATCGATTTTATCAGGGAAAAGCCATGCCAGGACTGTTTTGTAAATGGAGGCAACACAAGAAATGGATTGGAATTGTGTGAGACTGGAAATACAGAGCAGTAATAGGTAAAGAAGAGAGATGATGAGAGCCTAAAGAGTAGGGGAGAGGATGGTTCAAGAGATATGAGCTGGAGCCTGTGTAACTGGATAGGAAATGAGGAACTTCAGTGGGGTGATGAGAAGTGTTACAATGTGGGCACATGGCATTTGGGCCCTTTAGAGATTAACCTTACTCTTCTTCTTTTTTTCCCTTTCTTGTTTCGTGATACATTTTAAAAGGCGCTCCCAGTAATTATGATGCACCCTAACCAATGATATCGAAAGACATTACAGAGGTTGAACAGAGAACGTTGAGTCCTACCTGGAGTTTCTCATTCAATAGATCTGGCATGAAGTCCAAGCTTGTGATTTTTACTAAGTTCCCAGGTGATGCTGATGCTGCCAGCTCAGGGAACAGGCTTTGAGAAGCACTGCTCTGTAGCACTGACCTTTGCCATTTCCTTCCTAAAACTCTCCTTTCTTGGCATCCTGTGCCATCATTTGCCTGCAGGCCCACTTCTGACACTGGGAAAATCTGGGGTCAAGAATATAAACTGAGGCCCCTCTACCCTATGTGTACAGTTTAAAGTTTATGGATAAAACTAACCATCTCCTAGAGTTTCACACTGAATTATGGCACATGAACAGTGGGCCTTAGGCTTCCCAATCTTGATTCAGTTTTGTGTTGCATTTGGTGGCTTCTCTCACAAGAGAGATGCCAAGTCTCCTCCAAACTCCCCACACCCCCACCCCATCCATTACCTTAGACAAAGGGGTCAGCCCTTGGAAAGACAAGAGGAAGAAGCCCATCTAGGCCCTTGACACAGACTCAGGCTACTTGGGTAAAACATCCTAGGAGCCTAGGACATAGAGCTTTGACTACAGGAGTTTGTCCATAATCCACGTGGGTAGAGCTCCTTGGTCTTGGGGCTTATCACCCTGAGGGAAAGGGCACAGCTAGAAGAGGATGACAGAGAATAGGGCCCTGTGAAGGACAGGCCCAGGCCAAGATGCCCTGTGGCCTTGGGCTAAGAGTGGTTTACTTTTCTCATTCTCTCTCTCTCTCTCTCTCTCTCTCTCTCTCTCTCGTAGTACTAAGGGTTAAACCATGAGGTACTCTACCACTGAGCTACATCCCCAACCCTTTTTATTTTGAGACAGGTTCTCACTAAGTTGCTGAGGCTGGCCTCAAACTTGTGATCTTCCTTAACCACTCTGGCTGCTCCTGCTCAGTTTCCGTCTTTGGTTGCTCTTCTTTGATTATGCTGCTTGACCCTCAAATTTTTGTGCTCCCTGGGGTTCTGGCCTTCTAAACCTGAGGCTGTTGATGAGAGGTGCTTATGGATTTAACATCAGCAAAATATGTGAACCCCTGAGAGGGTATGAAAAATCTTCCTAATCTGAGTATGTATTTTTCTGAGAGGAAAAAACAAAACATATCACTTTCATTATTTTCTCAAAAATGTCTGTGATCCGGGGAATCCAAGGGGGGCATCCATGACATGGCATCAGCCTTGGCTAACTATGTAAATATACATTTGTTCTTTATTGTTTGATAATGATTCCCCCTCAATTGTAACTCCATATTCATCTAATAAAAAAAGATGATAGCCTGGGAGATGTCTACAAATTATGTGAAAGAGATTTTCAGAATGTAGCCCCTAAAAATCAGGTTCATCATGGTGCACTATATTCTAGTTTGAAGATCTGGCCCCAATTACTTCTGACTTCTAGAGCACTTAAAAGTGTACCTTTTTCATGTCTTGAAAAGAGGAATCTAAAGCCTGTGAGAACAAAACTTGATTATTCATCCTCTAAAAACCAAATATTCTAAAAACCTTCCAACAAGGTTAGCATTCTCTAATTTTTGTACTAATTCCCTTAACCCAGAGAATGCTAACCATTTTCTAAAGACCTAGAATGTGGATCCATCACAGGGAGTAATTGTTAGTACTATTATTTTAGATTTCCTATTTATCTTTTAAGAAGTTAACATCATCCATGTTAAAAAAAATTACACCATTGGGCTGGAGTGGTAGCTCAGTGGTTATGGTGCTTACCTGGCATGCGTGACAACGCAGGTTCGAACCTCAGCACCGAACCTCAGCACCAGGTACGCAAAGAAGTGTCGGAACAATGAAAGTCACATGAAAAACTGAATAAAATTGATTCTCTCTCTCAAAAAAAAAAGTCTGTGATCACACCCCACCCCCAAAAGATTAAGAACCACTGCAATATAGACCCTATTTTAGATTTTGTTTTAGGTATTTGTTGATGATTCTCAATACTATTGTTTGTGGACCTCTGTTTCCATTCTAAGTTCTACTTAGAACTCCAAACTGGAGATTAAGCTGGCTATTGGGCCTGTCTTTCTCTTTCTTTTTTTTTTTTTTAAAGAGAGAGGGAAAGTGAGAGAGACAGAGAAAGAGAGAAACAACTTTATTGAGTTTTTCACATGGCCTTCGTTGCTCCAACACTTAGTTGTGTACGTGGTGCTGGGGTTTGAACCTGGGTCCTCGTGCTCGCCAAGCAAGCACTGAAACTGCTGAGCCACTGCTCCAGCCCCCATTGGGCCTTTCTTAATCAGTAGCTTTCATACATCTATCTCATTTGAAATTGAAAACTGAACAGCCGTCTCCACCAAACATGTTCTGTTTTCCTTGTGTCCCCTATTTCATTACACAGACTCAAAAAACACAGTTGCTTAAATCCAACATCTTTATCAGCCATCCTCAGCCTCTTTCTCTCCCTAATATCCCCTCATTCAGTGGGTCCTGATATACTCTCATTTTTTTTTTCTCAAAATCAATTCCACCTCTTTCCTCAAAATTGCCACTAGACTAACTGCAATAAGAACTACTTGATCCCTCACTCCAGGAAGATTTAACGGCTTAAGATTGGTACTGTTTGGGCAAGAGCAGTGGCTCAGTGGTTACAGCGCTTGCCTGGCACGCGCAAGTACACAGGTTCAAACCCTAGCACCCACGTACGCAGCTAAGTGTCAGAGTAACGAAAGCCATGTGAAAAACTCAATAAAAATTGATTCTGTCTCTCTTTCTCACTGTCCTCTCTTAAAAAAAAAAAAACCAACCACCAAGATTGGTACTGTTTCCTGGATGCAGAAATGACCTGGAAAGTTAAGGTTAAGACAGGAACTTCAAAATACCAATTAGAATTGGTCAAGGAATTTCTAGATGATGGCTAAAACTAAATCTACAATGAACCTTTATCACTAGATGCAGTGATACATTTAAACACCTTTCTTCAATTTGATTATAGTCTCTTCATTACTGTGAATTTTTCAGCACCCACCATTCTCAAAAGTGGTACTGCTCCCAGGTTGAGCTCAGAAATGCCACATTAGTACTCCAGTAAGACACAGGGGGACAAAATCCATGTAGATGTCAGGACTGTTTTCCAGTTATCCTAAAGCTGGTTTTAATTTTTCTAAAATGAACGTAGACGCTATGGACAGGAACACCATCTTATATGAAATGTATTAGGGGAATACTGTAAAATCAGAAAAAAGGATAATGATACTGGTGTAAATCCAGGCAGAGATGTTTATTGGACTTGTTGCTCTCGGGCCAATTTCACCTGCGCCGCCATGATGAGGGCAGGCATGGGAAGTGGCAGGTGGCCAGAATGGCAGGCAGGGAAAATGGCGTTGAACCTTCGCCAGGCAGCTGGTTTTGCTGGCTACCTGGAAGTTCATGATGGGGTAGGTCCTTTAGAGACTGGCTGGTGGATCCATCAATCCATTGGAGCTTGTCCGCCAGCATCCCAATGGGCTGTTCTTTTCACGGGCAAGTTGCCCTTTGCCCTGCCCCTTAGCCAGCAGGCATGGCCTCAGTGTCTTGGCTGAAGGCACGCCCCCAGCCAGGGTCCAAGATGCTGTGAAGTGTGGGCTACCTAAAGCCACGCCCCCAGCCAGCCTAACAAATACAATGCCTGAATAGTGTTTTTAAGGGGGAAAATGTTCATTTTGTCCATTAAAAACTCTTCTTCTTGGAAGTCTTTGAACTTAGAAGTTAAATATTACCCTGTACTTAGAAAGTGTGTTCTTAACATTATGTACAAACACTATTTTTAGAATGGAAATAACACAAAAAGGTCTGAATTTTACTAAAGAATGTTGTGTGAAAAATATGGTCTCCTGAAAAAATTATTCTCAAAACCTACGAGCTGAGAGGTAGTCTGGGAACAGTGGTTTCGGTGTCAAGTAATGTCATCTAGGCTTTCCCACATTTCACAAACGGTGAACCGAAGCCTAAAGAGAAAAGTTAGTTTCGGAAGATCAAAGTTAAAAGTAGAATTTTTTTTGTTCACGAGTTCCAACATAACTGGACGCAGGGCGCGAAAGGTTAAGTGAGATAACCAACCAGCTTGTTCCGACCTACATATGATCACTCACCCCACAGGAAACCTGCGAGCGCCGCTGCAGCGTGCGGGACACGTCTGGGCTTCTCTGCGGCAATGCTTGCCCTCCACCTCGTGGGAAGCGGAAAATGGGATTCCCGAGGACTAGATCAGTCCTTCAAAAGGGGAAGAACTGAGTTGGGACCACGACTAAAACTACCTTAAGGAAAGACTTACACTTCCCGACGCTGGGGGGCGGCAGACGCCCTACTTTGCTTAAAGCAGTACAAGGTTCACCCAAGAGCTTCACGGAAGTGCCGGTGCCCTCAACAAAGAAGGCGCCCGATGACGCAAGCCAATCAGATCGCTCTGCGCGAGGGCCGTGTTTCGCTCGCTCCCCAGGGATTCGTCTAGGCGGACGTAGCCAATCAGTGCAGCCTTACAGACGCATGCGTCTGACGTCAGAGGCAGGGGCGGAGTCCGGTTTTAATTTTGGCGGGTTCCGCTGCAGACTGGGGAGAGTGGCCGGCACCCGGAGAGAAGCTCGGGTTCTGTACGTTTGGGCTACCCACGCGCGTCCGTGGGAGGATTTGGAGGAGTCAGAGGGCGAGAGGCGCAGAACCCTGGGGGCTTGGGGGGGCGAGATCTGGGATCGGGCGGCAGCAGTGGTGATCTACTGAGAGCGCTGCGCTGGGGAGCGCGCTCTCCGGGTGCGGCGCGGTGGGGAAGGCGGCTGGGCGCGGAGTGTTCTGCTTAAGGAACCATTTTTTTTTTTTTTAATTTTAAAGAGTACTCTTAAAGTGCTTGCCAAGTGAATGACTTCTGGACGTTATTCATTCATTGATCCATGATTTCCTAATCAGTACTGAATGCGTTCCTTGTGCCAGCCTCCAGACGCAGGATGTCTCCCCTTAGGAGGCTTGCAGTCTAAAGAGAATAGCAGATAACAAACACCTACATGGTAGGGGACAATGTGCGGCACAGTAGAGGAAAGGGTCAGATGAGAGGATACGAAGGAGGCCTCTTAGGCTGGTCTGGAAAGGCGTGGACAAATGGAGAGTGAGGATGAGGAGCTCTAAGAGGGCTTTCCAGACAAAAGATTCAGAGTACTGAAAGCAGTGCAGTTGCTCAAGGAGTAGAAAGTAGGCTGGTCTGGCTGGAGCAGTTTGGGAGATGGGTAGAGCTGGATGGAGTGTACATACAGAAAATATGAGGAAGTAAAATCTAAGGCAAGACAATCCTTTGACTTGCAGGCTTTGTAAATTTTGTTCAAAGCGCAATGAAAAATCATTAAAGAATTTCAACCAAGGGGGTGCTATGTTTCTAAAAGATTACCAAGGAAAGATTACTGTGACTGTTGCATGGAGGATGGATTGTAGGGGGCAAAGAAACCAATCTAGAAAGCTAACACAGTAGTCCAGGCCAAAGATGAATGGAGTATTTGTGTACTAGGAGGAAATACTAGCCGTGGGGAAAGAAAGGATGAGAATCTGTCAGATTCTAGATGAATCTAAGGTTAGAGCCCATGAGATTTGTTGGGGTCTAGATTTGTTGGATATGCCTTGCGAAACCAAGAAGAATCAAGGGTGACTCTTGTATGATTTCACACAGCCAAGATTCTACAGTACTCATCACCTGGGTGTCTAATCCTCCTTCAGTTCCTGGTCACAACTGTTCTCTTGACAGCATGGATGGTAAGGCCTGGTTATTTTCTTAATTTCTCTTTGTTTTGTGAAAAACCACCATTTTGTGCATGGACTTGTTATTCAAATAGTGAAAATACTGTCCCACCCTGAGATACTATCTCAGTAGTTCAAAAAAAGTTGTCATTTCAGTCACTGAATGTTTTTTTTTTTTAATCAGGTGAGATTGTTCTTTTCACCCTGGCAACTGTGATAGTCTTTTTTTTTTTAATACTACTAGCTGGCACATACTTCAAATGTGCCAAGCACTGTGCAAAGATCCTTACATAGACAAGAAGTCAGGGATGTTTAGTAACTTGTCACAGGTTGAACTATCAGAGCAGGGCTTTGACTCAAGCAGTCTGGCTTCAGAGCACACATTTTGTTGTGGAAATCTGTCGAAATAGTTTTAGTCTAGCTCCTACTTAAATTCTTACAGTCCTTTCTAATTTTCATGGATGTTTGCACGATACTTATCAATAAAGAGATGTTTCTCTTATTTGCAAAGCTCAGCCTGGAGCAGTGCAAAAATCACTGTGCTGGTTGCAAAGGGAGACAAATAAAATGCATTATTTTTCTAGTTGCATATTTGAAGTCATTTTCTGAAACTGGATTTTTTAGGAATTCAAGTTTATTATATTTTTCCCTTTAAAAAGAAAAAGAATGTAAAACCAAATGTTGAAATTCACTACACTGATATACATGAACTGCTGAAATCACCAAATTCCCTTTAGTTTACGTAACATACAGTGTAACTTTTTGCTATGAGATGGACATGAAAATAAGAAATACTGGGATATGTGCTAAGAAATCATAATATCCAGCAGGAAAAACTCATATTGTTGGCATGACTTTACAGTTTGGCCAACATAGAGGAAATAAAAAGCTTATGAGTATTAAGGATACATTTTCGAACATTGTCCCTGCTTACATTTTCAGAGAGGAAGCAAGATAAACTATTTTACCAGATAGTTGGTAATATGGGAGTCCCAAGAATGACTTTGTCAGCTGATGAGAATGCTCAGAAGAAAGAGAAAATTGATAATGCAGGGAAACAGTTGGTAGTTATAGAGTGAAGTTCTTGAGAAGCTATGAGGAATGGGATCCAGTATATAAATGGGAGAAATGACTATAAATAGGAATTGGCACTTTATCCATTGTCGTAGGAGAGTAGGCAGAGAACGTATGTTCAGATTTGGTAATCAGCCAAGAGTAAAGAAGGAGGCGAGGGCATAGGAGGTTTGAGGAGAGTCTGTGTGAAGAAGAGAATGGGAAGAGAACTGAATTGGGCAAGTGGGAATTTTTAAGCATTGTTGAATGCCTATTTGTTATGGGTTGCATGAATTTAATGTTAGGCCAGTTAGCATGGTGGTGTGTCTTTTTGCAGTAAGAGTCATCAGATGGGGTGCTGGCATGGAGGTGGCATTGGTTGGACTTAATCATGGTTAAAGTTTTGTCAGGGAACTTAAAAGAACATGGAAAAGAAACATGTGAGTTAAGAGTCTTTGGAGGGCTAGAGATGTAGTTCAGTAGGAGCACTTGCCTAGCGTATACCATACCAGGTCCTGGGTTCATTCTCCAATACTGCAAAAAAGAAAGGAAAAAAATAAATAAACCCAAAAAACAGTCATTGAAACCAGTGACTCCAATGATGGAACATGGATCCAAAGTGAGGACAGGACGGGCAAGGGATGATGGATAGAAAAAGCATAGAAGGAAGGTCAGTGGAGGACCTCTTAATAATATTGAAGAAATGTTGGCTAGGAATACCGGAGTGAGTGGGCTGGAAGGACAGGAGGTGGGAATCAAAGTGGGATGCTTGAAATCAAGATCTCCTAACTTGGTTGTACATTTACTGTGATGACAAAGAGTGACTTTGGGAGTGAGTGGCTTAGATGGGGTGGAGAACAAAGTTTGCTAAGGGTGATAAGATAAGAAACCAAGAGACCAAGATGTTGGCTGGATCATCCTTGTAATAGATGTTGACATGCCTGAGCATGGTGGTAGCAGTGGAGATGGAGTGCGGTACTGGGAGGCATGCATGAGAGAGGTCAGTAGATGACAGCACCCATGACAAAATCCAGTGTGAGCTTAGAGGAACCTCAGTCTTAAAGAAGGGTGTATGGTTCCAAAGAGACAGTGATAAGCTCAGGACCCTGAAGCAGATCAACAAGTATTTATTGCTTGCCTAGTATATTTGAAATAGTACTCTAAGCATTGTTAGTGGAAATACAAATGCTAAATAATTTCCACCCGAGAGGGTTGCAGGGAGTACGAGATAGATCTCTGTTGTAAGGGTCATTGAGGATATAGGGAAGCTTGCCAGTAGTCATTTCTGAATTTTAGAAAGTAAATCCCAAGGGTTTGCTTGGGATTTAGGAAGATTGGATCAGCATAACATGGAAAAGAGATGATTTTTGCTGATACTCAGGGTAAACAAGGATGTGAGACATCAAGGGATTAGCCCTGGTAATCTCATGAAAGAAGATGGATTCATGGTGAAGAGTATAGGGCCAGCAAGCAGCATTTTTCCCCGTGGCTTCTAGTGGTATGGCTCAACTCCTCTTCCAGGAATATACTGTGCTGGACAGCTAGGAATGAGAGGTAGTGGAGGTCTCTCTGCTTCCATGTAGGGATGTAGCAGTTTTCTGGAACACGGCGAATGAGGATTGACTCTTTTCTTGTGTTGCATGCTGCAGTTTTGGAGTCTTTATTGACCAAGCAATTCCAACTAATTGACATATACCATCTGACTCCTAAGTATTAGGGTCATCAGCACATTCTACAACATAATTCTAGCTCTTGGCTCTTTTCCCTCTGCTAAGGGAGTTTAGACTGGTGGAAGGGATTGTTTTGTTGAGCCAGAGACCTCCTTACTAACCCAGGCTTCTGCACTGATCTGTCTATTGTGAGTCCAAAAAAGCTCCTAAGTATAGCTGGAGAAATGGCTCAGTGGTAGAGTGCTTGCCTGGCATGTGCAAGATCCTCAAAGACTCTCTTAAAAAAAAAAAAAAAAAAAAAAAAAGCTAAGCTCCTAGCTACTCCCTACTCGATTTCCAGCCCTTATCTTTCAAATGAGGCAGTGTGTCAGATATCCTGAAAATTTTTGCTCTGAATACTTACAAATTAAGAAAGAAGAAATACAACTAGCCAGTAATCATAAAGGATTCTTAACTTCACCAGTAATCCAGGAAATGCCAACCAAAACAGAGATACCTTGTAAAATCATCTTTGGCAAAGCATTTCAAGATGCTAGTGTACTTCTACTTTGAGAACAATTTGACAGCATCTTTTATTGCAGATGTACAGCAATTCACTTCTGAGACATTCCCAAGAAACACATGTGGAAGAAGATGTGTATATGATCGTAGCATATTTAATAGTGGGAAAAAATTGGAACTAGGTTAATGTTGTTTATTGCTAAATGGATTAATAAGATGTGATGTGATCTTACTATAGAATATGGTACAAAAAGTGAAAGAAGTAAATTAGAACTGTTTCAATTTTGCAAGCAACATAGAATGACCAGTGGATAAAGAGTAATAAATACAGTGTGGAATACTTATGTAAATATTTTATGAAAATAATATGTATTGATTATTACTACCTATACGTCTATGTAAAAATATGGAAATTGACTGGAATGATACCCCAAAATTATGAAAGCAATTGGAACGGGGAGGGAAGCAGTAGTAAGAAGTTGGGATACGATGTGGCACGATAGACTCTCTGCTAAGTGTTACTTAAAGGCCAGAAGCGAGCGTGACGAAAATGTTAGCAATGGCTAATTCTGAGTGATAGGATGTACCTTTCTATGTTGAAAAAATAATTAAGAAGTGAGGGAACGTACACAACTAAGGCCTAAATCCATGTTTAATGTTTTTCAATTATCCTCTTGTTGGTTGAATATTGCGGAAGTTGGCAGGAAGTTGTCTGCACGTGGCACGTGTGAAAAGGTCTAGGCCAGTGTCTGGCCCAATCTAGTCACTAAGCAAATATTGATCCCTTCTCTTTTAGCCCAGTGCCCACTAAGAAGCACGTAAGGCCAGGAAAGATAGACGCAAGGGGAACAACGAACCAGGCAAAGCGGTGAATCTGTTGATTCTTAATAGCTTTGTTCATGTTCAGTGTTCAACTGTGCTTGCCATTAGCAGTTTTTCTCGGGTGGACTTAATTTCCCTCCTTTATTTCCACTAGTGGAAGAAGATGATTTGTCTTTGCTGACTGCTCTGCTGGAGGAGAATGAGTCAGCCTTGGTTTGTAATTCAGAAGAAAGTAAGTCCTCGCCCCAGGAAGGGGGTGAACCTGACGTGTTTGATGAGCTCTTTGATGCTGACGGGGAAGGTGAATCATACACAGAAGAAGCTGATGATGGAGAAGTGGGAAACACGGAAGACCAGAAAGAAAATTTGGCCACTCTTTTTGGGGACATGGAGGACTTAACAGATGAGGAAGAAGTTCCTACAATGCAATCAACTGAGAACAAGGCACTCCCTGCTCCTGCACCCAGTCAAGAAAAAACCAATCAGGAGTTACAAGGTGCCCTACCCATTTGCTTTCTGTCGGTTCTTTGTGATAAACTAGGATCTGAGATCACACATCTGACAGTTTTCATCAAAATAGCTGCTGATTCAAGAGTGGAGATAAATAACTTTGTAAAAAATGAAAATTGTTGGAGTTGGTAGATGAGACATTTGAGGTTGACATTTAGCATTATGGGCCTCCTTGGATCATTGTCAGCCAGCTGTAAGCCATCCTCCACAGAACGCCTCTGCCACCCTTCGTGCTTATTACAGAATAATACTGGGGCTGGAGCTGTGGCTCAGTGGTTACGGCACTTGCTCGGCATGCGCAAGTACACAGGTTCAAACCCCCCAGCACCCACGTACACAACTAAGTGTCAGAGCAAGGAAAGCCATGTGACAAACTAAATAAAGATTAATTCTCTCTGTCTCTCTCTCTCTCTCTCTGTCCTTCTCTTTGAAAAAAATAATAAGATTTATATGCAATGAAGCTAGGGAAGAAACTACAAAGGAGCTGCACGTTCTGTGTAAGCAGGAGGGTGTTCCCAAACAGAAACTTTGGGTGGCATGCCCTTGTCTTATTTTTGGCATATTTTGAAATCATAATACAATTCAGTGATTAGCTGTCTTTTCTAATATAGGAGCCAGCATTTATTATATTAGCTGTGGTATTTCACCTTACAAAATAAATATTATCATTTCTTGTTTTCTAAAACGTAACTATACATGTGCATCAATGATATGTGTAATACTAATTCTTAACTAGCTTATGTATGACAGTCTTAATTACTAGAAGTTAAAAAAATTATTTTTCTGAGGGACCTCTTTGAAGTAAAAAAATAATAAGTGTGAGCTTAAAGTATGTGATTATGTTGTGAATCTCAAGGTTTTGGGGTGGGGGGACAAATAAAATGTTACCAGTATTTATGTCATGTGTTCATTTTTCTTAAAGTCTGTGTTATTCTTTCTTAGATGAATTAAGGAAGTTACAAGAGCAAATGAAGTCCTTACAGGAACAGCTGAAAGCAACATCAATTAAACAGCCTGCAAGTCCAGCCCTTCCACATAAATCCCCTGGTAATAGGACTGTAATTCTGATAATAGTATGGATTTCTGTCACTAAGAAATTATAGACCACTGAAGGACTGACCCGCCACCTTTCCAGAATCGAAAAATTAGTTCCAACCAATAAAGCTAAGATACATCAGCCTTACGTAGAACTCCTCCTCCTGCTGGTGGCTTAGAAACCCGCCGCTTCTTCTCTTCCCTCTCTTGCTTTTCTGCTGCCTCTTTAATAAAGATCTCAAAGGGTGGGGGATGATAGCATTACCCTTTGCATTCGACTCCTGGCAAAACTGCCTTTGAACCCCTTCCTAAATTGACTTTTCTAATTTCTTTTACTTTTAATCCAGAAGGTAAGTCTCCACGGCCCCCTCTTAAGGAGAAGAAAATTCAGAGAATTCAGGAATCAACATGCTTTTCTGCAGAGCTTGATGTCCCTGCTCTACCAAGAACCAAGCGAGTAGCTCGTATGCCAAAGACTTCTTCTGCAGGTATGGTACTCAAGGCCTCACTGGCTGTCAGTGCTCTGACTCTGTTTAAAAAGTGTTTTGGCTCTGTCGTACATGTGGGTATCTATGTGTCTGTGATATTTCCCCATTGAGAAATGTAAGTTTCTCGGGAATGGAAGCCACGTGATGTATTTTGTGCTTTTCTACATCTCCAAGGACTTAGAAAATCCTTAGGTATGCAGTAGGTGTTTACTAAATAGTTACTGTGTTGAATTATTTTAACTCTGTAGTCTTAGAGTTGTACCTTGAGCTATAGTAAGTATAACCACTGGATTGAATTCTTATGCTGGGAGTTTGGAGATTTGATCTTCAGGCTTGTGAAATTAAGGCACATACATGCTCCCTTAAAATGCTAACATTTTATTTGAAGCCAGGGTATATTAAGCCAGAGGATCCTTTCTTTAATAGAAAAGAATTTCTTTGTCAAGAGTATAGAATGATAATCAATAAATACACATACACACACGTGTGTATACAAACACATGCACAAAACAGAATGAAAAGAATAAGTTCTTGGTTTTGTATTATTGCTTCAGTTTACTCAAAGCGATTGTTCTTCAAAAGACTTTAGACAAAATGGTCTGGAGACAACATTGCTTAGATAAAGCAGCATTTTACTGGCCACATTTGTTCAAAAAGCCCCTTGGGAATGGCTCTGGCCTATGACACAGTGTTGGAGAACAACTGCAATCTTGGAATGTTCATACAAATTTGATAGCAAATTTCATGTTCATTTTATTCACTTATGAAAAGTATCCTTTCTTTTGAGACCGTTGGCATTACTAAGGTGTTTCATGAGGCAGTTTTCAAAGTTTTGTTTTGAGGAGTTAGGACATAAACATGGTTTCTGAGTTCTAAAGTTCTAGGGTTGTCCTGGTCCCTAGCTTGGGAGCAGTGATCCAAAAAGTCCCTTTGAGGGTAAACACCACAATCTTATAGAACAGAGAGGTTTTATCATGGTAAAAATCCAAGCTTTGATCTTTGGGAGTATTATAAATACTTCCAAAATACAAAAAGTAAACAATCAGGAATATTTAATGCAAGCAATGATCAGTAGAATACCCTTGTTCCCCTTTCTCTCTCCTAGCCTAAAAATGCAATGGAATGTAATGAAATGGAATCAAACAAGAAAGAAAGCAGAAAGGGGAATTAGTTTTAGGTATGCCCAAGTTAGAATTTGATCTCCTCTAATTATTCATTCCTTAAGGAAGGCTTTCACTCCCGTGTGGAGTTTCTCAGTACTTGCATGTGGTGAACACTCAGTTAAGCATCATTGCATAAATTAACAGTGTTTTCAAACTGTACCTTATAATTCAGTAGCCGCTAGCTGCATGTGTCTTAAATTTAAATTAGAAACTCATTTCCTTAGATGCACTAGTAACATTTTAAGTAATCAGTGGCTACATATATGTGTCTACCATCATATTGGATAGCACTAATATAAAACATTTCCATCATTACCTTCAGTTCTGATGGATTGCTCTGCAGAGATTTTGAGGGTAGGTAACAAATGGTCTTGTGGGTTCCCTTATGTTCTATCAAGATTTGATTATTGCTTAAGTTGATGAAAAGAAAATCAGTACTATAAAAACAAATTTTGCACTCATCAGTGTGAGTTTTCTTTTTACTCAATTCTTATGTTAACTTTCTAGAGTCAAAAAGCACATTTTCAAGCATGACAAATACACCCTCCCAACCACTCCAAACTATCCCTGGGAATAAACCCAGCGGGATAAGTAGAGACCAGAGGTGGAGGACACCAGGGAATTCTGGGGCACCGGCTCAGCAGGTCTCCATGGAAGCCTTCTCTGGCCTGCGGCTCAGGTCAGTACGTGTAACAGCCAGCTTATTCCCTTTATATGCACCACTAGATGGCTCTTCCTCCTCTTAGAAGACAGGGACTTTTAGAAGTAGCATATTTGTGCAGCAGGCCCACAAAATATCAATGGCTCTTGAACTGTGTAAAACTTGGCAGTAAGACTAACAGTAGCACAGGGTTTGACTTAGGACAGTTGCATAGGAAATGTTTAAGGAATACTTATTTGTATAACAAATGAATATTTAGCTGTAAGAAGAGAGTGGGAAAATGATAGTATATTTAATCAGAAATTAGCAGGTGAAAACAGGGATATTGACTATTTTTTTCCACCTTTAGGTGTAATTTAGTCTATTTTATTTTTGTGGATTTAGGGACTGTAGACTTTTTAAATACATAGGATATACAGATGAATGAGAATAGTAGCATCTCTCTTGGACATGAATATATAGTATGGTCAAAGAACAGATGTTCGTTTTCTACTCGAGAACAGTTTGAAAATTCATCAGTTTTTGACTAGTCATTAGGAGTAAGAATATGTTAACTGAAGCTGGATTCAAAAGCCTTTATTGTTTGAGAATGTTTGCTTTAAAAAAGTCTGATAAGAAATAGTAGAACCTGTGAAATTCTTGTAGAACTGATGAACTTTATCTTATTTGTAAATATCAATTCATAGTTTTGTAATAAAAAAGATTATTTTAAAAAGAATATTATAGCATATGTTATAACTTATCATTGCTTAAAAAAATGTGTGATCTTTGTATTTTTTTTTTTTTTTTTTTTTTTAAAGAGAGAGGGACAGTGAGAGAGACAGAGAAAGAGAGAAACAACTTTATTGAGTTTTTCACATGGCCTTAGTTGCTCCAACACTGAGTTGTGTACGTGGTGCTGGGGTTTGAACCTGGGTCCTCGTGCTTGCCAGGCAAGCGCCGAAACCGCTGAGCCACCGCTCCAGCCCTATGATCTTTGTATTCTAAGACAACCCCAGATCTATATCCATGGAAAAGTAAACCTCACTTTAAAAAATATCTGATTTTCATTTATCTGCTGGAAAAATGTGAGTCTTATCCATATTACATAACTGTGCCCCTTGAGGCACATAACACCTTCTCTTAGCACCTGGTAAGGTGCCAAATTATACTATATTAATTGCTGGTTTCTTAACCCAGGCGACCTCGAGTATCCTCCACAGAAATGAACAAGAAAATGATTGGTCGAAAATTGATCAGACTGTCTCAGATAAAGGAAAAGATGGCAACTGAGAAGCTGGAAGAAATAGACTGGGTGACATTTGGGGTTATATTGAAAAAAGTCACTCCACAGAGCGCTAACAGTGTAAGCCGTTTTATTGATATCTGAGCTGCTTCGTTGTAAACTAATAACAGAACTTAGCATCCTTAATTTGTTACTTGTCAATATCTCATTTTGAAATAACTTGTAGTTTGCTGCCCTTGGCTTGGTACAAAGCGGGTATATGTAAAGAATGCCCTATTTAAAGGGCACGTTGTACAGTTTTCTTGGGCTTTTCATTGTCCAGAGCATACTGATTTCACACAGCGGGACATCCATGTGACATTAACCCCTCCTGTAGAGGAGAGGGGGCAGCTAATCCTTGAGGCCAGGCTCACAGATCTTTTGGAGATCCCCATAGATGCAAAGTGTTAAACACAGAAGTGCTGAAATCTTTGATCTGTGCCAATACAATATGGTATCTTTAGTTTAATGGCTATTCTAAAAGGTCTGAAGTTTCAAAACTGCAGTTGACTGAGTTTCCTAACAAGGCAGGAAACCTGTGTTCTAAACTTTCTTTTCTTAAAGTAGTGATGGGTCCTCAGGTTGACCCTTAATTTTTCTTTAAAGTCCTCCATTTCGTTATCCATGAAATCAAGAGACTGGCTTGGATTATATTGAAAATCCCTTCCAGCTTTAAAATACTATGATTAATCATCCTCAAAACTGATGTTATTAACTAATCTAGGTCTTTGCCAACCATAGATTTTTTCATAAGACCAGAGATTAGCATTGAGTTTTAGATTAGTACACCCTATTATTATTGAGATAGATATAAACAAATCCAGTTTTCATTGGATTAAGTTCTTAATTGTTTCACGATGGTTATGATGACAATGAAATAATAGGTGTGACACTTTACTTGCACTCTTCCAAGAAAGGCTTTGCATGAACCAGTGGAAGAATAATTGTAATGCTGGTAGTACAGACTCACCTTAGTCTATAACCGTACCCATCCTGAGACCCCACTGTTGAAATAGCTTGATTCAGTATTACTCAAACAGTTCCATTTTTTAAAAATTTGTCTTGGTGCTGGAGCGGTGGCTCAGTGGTTTCGGCACTTGCCTGGCAAGCACAAGGACCCGAGTTCAAACCCCAGCACCACTTACACAACTAAGTGTTGGAGCAATGAAGGCCATGTGAAAAACTAAATAAAAGTTATTTCTCTCTTTCTCTGTCTCTCTCACTGTCCCTCTCTCTTTAAAAAAAAAAAAAAAAAGTTGTCTTAATGGAGGTTATTCATGTTTTAAATGGTCAACATTTTGAGTTGTATTTCTTCAAATATTTAATAATAACTGAAATTTTATTAGCTCCACTAGTTTTCTTTAAACAAGTCCTAAATTTTCAATTTTGTGAATATTTCAATGAAATTGACACAGATGTATTAAAATAGGTTGGAAATATATTATCAATAGTCATTTGCCTTCTTTTCTGAAAAGAATAGAACTCTAAAAACAAATACTTATTTTAACATTAGGATAAGTGGTATATTTGTTGCTCAATATAGGTTTTTCAGGTATTCTGTAAATGGGACATTGGGGCCTAATAGATTAAATGATGCTTTTGTTTTTCTTCTAAGCCAAGCAGAGATTTAGTAGCATACAACAGAAACCTCTTTATTATTGCTAATAATATAATTAATCAGTGATACATAATAGTCACCAAGTTATTTACCTAATATCAGTTCGTACCAGGCTGTTATTACATGGTAGCACCGTGACTGGTCTCATCCTCTTAGCGGTGTGTGTTGGGGGACGGAGGTTAGAAAGGCAATGCTGGCCTGGGCCTGACAATATGATCCTCTCCTAACAGTTTGCTGTTGGCTTGCCTCACTTCCCCATCTGTGCGATGAGAGGGATTAATATAATACTAGTGCCTAAAGAAAATTAGTGTACAATTAGCAGACATTCTGATAATTGTATATTTAGGGTTCATTATATTTATTTTTCTACAAATAGGAACCATATTGAACCATAAATAGAGACATTGTGTTCCCCAATCCAAAAAATTTTGAAAGCAGGACTAGAGCGGTAGCTCAATGGTTATGGTGCGTGCCTGGCATGCTCGAGGATGCAGGTTTGAACCCCAGCGCCACGTACACTACAGAGTGTTGGAGCAATGAAGGCCACATGAAAAACTAAATAAAAATTGATTCTTTCTCTCTCACTGTCCCTCTCTCTTTTAAAAAAAAAAAAAAGTTAAAAACAGATTAAATATTTATTCCAGGGGAAAACATTTAGCATCTGGAGACTGAATGATCTTCGTGACCTGACACGATATGTGTCATTGTTCTTGTTTGGAGAAGTTCACAGAGAACTCTGGAAAACAGAGCAAGGTACTGTCGTAGGATTGCTAAACGCTAACCCCATGAAGCCCAAGGACGGTTCAGAAGAGGTAAGACTGTGGTTAGATTGATTGCCTTTCCAAGTTAGCTGAGTTCTATCAAAAGTATTTGTATTAGCCTACCTCCAGGACATGAGTCATGCTTGATATCGGTGTCTCTGTTACTCTGGTGTTTGTTCATTACCCACCAGTATTCTGAATTTCTATCTACTCTAAAGTGTTTTGTAATAACTACTTTCACCACATCTTTTCAAATTAGTTCCAAGGTTCCTAGACTTTCTTGAACTTTTATGTTCAGGTTTCCTTAGATCCCGTACATAAATTTCCATGGTGGCCTCAAGAAATTTTGCTCCATTAGTTATTACAGCCGTAGCTGCAGTGCAGAATCAAAGTGAATTTTCATCTTCTCAAGCAATCTTAGACTTTGGTACCATCCTCTGCTTCTCACAAATTGCAAGTCTAGACCCAATGTGAATAGCAACAGCCAGCTTTGCTTTCTGGTAGTCAGACTATTTTCAGATTTTTCCCCTTAGTTCCAAGCTCCAGCCATCACTATAGAGCAGGATGCTGTGCCAGGTACCACTCCCAGTGGAGGACTCTGAAACACCTTGCTAAATTCTGCTAAAATTCTAGATGTGGTAGGAGGCTTTGCAGAGTGAGTGCAGTGAGACTGGCAAAGGAACTTTATTGCTCATAGATCGGTTCCAAGAATCAACAGAAGCCCAGGATCCATAGTGAGCAGATCCCTCGAGACTCTGGAAAACTACCCGGGGTGAATGAAATCTTGCTTGCTCATACCCAGAAGCACATCATAGTGATGCGGGGTTTTTGAGATGAGGCCGGATTCTCTGTTCCCGCCGGTGAGTGGAGTCTGGGCCGCTACAGAATTCAGCAGCCAAAACAGCCCACTTCTAGTGTTTGCAGCGATTCCCAGATAAAACTGGGAGTTTGGGCTTGTTGCAGGTCCCTCAGGTCACTGCAGCCCAAAAGTGTTAGCAGCTACCCAGCTAAGAGCTGGGATTTCCGAGACGCGTTGCAGCTCTTGGTGTGGAAATA